>PNEQ01009109.1:0-17299 GCA_003012365.1 Medauroidea extradentata | reverse complement strand
CTTCCTATTTCGTCATTTTTAAAAATTATTTCACTTCCTATTTCATTGTTTTTAAAAATTATTTCACTTGCTATATCGTCATTTTTAACAAAAAAAAAAGTGTTATTTTGCATTTCTTTATTCTGGCAACTGTTTGAATGTGGGTTGGAAATATTTATTTCAAACTCGGCATTTTTACTTCCAAAAGAGAAAGAAATACTTTAAGTAAATAAGTCTGTAAGGTTGACGTACTGTATATTAGCTTGATGGAAAAGTCAGGGTAGCCATCAGCTCCATTGTACTGCAGAGATATTGGACCCTTTGTTATAAATTCTAATAGTAGGAGACATTTCCTTTACATTCAAAATTGCTGCCAGTAAAGAACATTGTCCACTACTTTCACCCACTTTAGATATCAATTTATACTTTTTAAAGGCAAGATGTTTTAAAAGATAGAGGTGCTGTAAACGGTTTAACTCACATCTACATGTTTCATGTCAATTTTCTTAAACCTAGGCCAACATAAGACGATTTTGCACCTTATGAAAAGACTGCTCATTATTATGCTTCCATGGCCTGCATCTGAATTTTTAATGGGAAATATATTTAAACACGCTTTCATACGTTGACTCAGTGCATTAAAAATTTTAGGTTCGTTAAAAACGTTAATATTTTGTATGCGATAATTATTTCTCACGGTCATAAACAGTTACCGCCATTGTTAAAACATATTTTCAATTGCGTACCTCATACCCCATGACAAGCCAAAATGTAAATAAACGTTGCATTCTTCTGTTCGTGCGATAAAAAGTTAGTTTTCTTTATTCAACTGTTGGAACTCTTTTGTATGGTAGTATCGATATTGAATTACGCGATGTATCGCTAACGCGCTTGTATTTATCTATTACTCTCGAAGCTTTGTTCACAAACTTAAACAATACCGGCAAAAAAAAGGCAATTTCGCGAGGTTTTTCATGATTTTACGAAGATCAACTGCTGAGTATTGTGCTCAATCGGAAATTAAATTCAGACATAATAAACATTGTCAGCGCACATTTCAAGTCCAACGTAAGCAAGTAGCAATGATTTATATAAGTAATTTGACTTTAAATTCTAAGCGAACTTTGTTTGCGTAACTAATTTCCAACAATTGTAGGAACCAAGAGATGAATTATTTTATGCTTTGCTTGTACGAAAACGGCAACAAATATACGTGATGAAAGTGTTTTGACAGACAGGTATCGATTTGTTCCGACAGGTTTTGTATCAAACGGTCACTATTGATGCGCACATCGAAGTTAGTTGCAGTTATAGATTTGTCACATACGCTGTGTGTAAAGTCACAAGAATGAGGTTAAATTTTGCTGTAAACTTTGCATTTAGATAAATATGTGCTATGCTGTTTTTGTGGTGTTTTAGAGGTTAAAGTTGCAGAGTATTCATATCGCCTCCAGTATTATAATATTGGTTGTTCTCACATCCACCTGTCTATTGTTATTGTTGGGAAAACAAATGTGTAGAATTTGATTTTGAAAATATGTTGTTTGTGTATGTGTTATTTTTTTAAGTTCAAAAATGCCAAGTGGAAGTGGTAGGAAAGGATTTCCCGAGTGGATTGAAGTTATAGTTACAAGTGAACAAAATAAAACTAAAGTAGAATGTAAATACTGCAAAATGGAAATTATTGCTAAAATTGAAAGAAAATAAGTGCACATAAATAAATGTGAAGAAAGAAAAATCCAACAAACTACCCCAGCTAGTGCGGTCCAGTGTTCCTGTGACATATTAAGAACTGATAAACCTGAAACTTCTGCTAGTTTTTCAGAGCAGCCTTGCACTTCAACTTCTCAACCAGTCAGGAGAAAGCTGCTGTATGATGTATCAAATCAATCTCTTGTAAAACGTCAAATGTTGATGGGTGATTTTACTATAAAAACTACCCCACAGCAGAAGGAAATTCTGGATATTAAAATAGCTGAATTTTTTTATGCTAACAATATAGCTTTTAATGCAGCATCAAGCGTTCAATATAACGATATGATTGACGCCCTTCGCCCAGCCTACAAAGGTCCTAGTCGGTCATCATTAGCAGGCCCTCTTCTTGATATTGTTTCTGCTAAAATAGATCTTCAAATGCAGAAACAATTTGCAGATTCCAGGTATTGTTGTACTCTTTTACAAGATGGTTGGTCAAATGTAAAAAATGACCCTATCATTGCAACAACCATCCATACTGGGAGTTCATCATTTCTTCTGAACGCATTTGATTGTGAGTCCAACAAAAAAACTGCCGAGTATTGTGCTCAGTCGGCAATTAAATCAATTAAAGAAAGTGAAGAAAATTTTGGGATCAAAATTATTGCAGTATGCACCGATAATGAAAATAAAATGGAGAAAATGCCCAAAATTTTGGAAAGTGAAAATTCAAATCTTCTGACCTACGGTTGCTCAGCCCATTTTGTAAACCTGATTGAAAATGAAGTAACACCAAAAACAGTTTTGAAACATATAGTTGAGGTACAGAAATTTTTTCGTAACCATCACCAGCCACATGGGTGGCTGAAAGAAAAAGACGGTGCAATGCCCCAACTTCCTAATTCTACGATATGGAATTCACGAGTAGACTGTGTATGAATTCCAGTCACATCCTACACGACAAAGAACATACATTGTTGTACAAAGATTAGAGCCTGGATGATAAACTGACGGAACATAAATGTGACTAAAACCTGTCATATTATTGTGACATTAAACTTATTACTAATAGCGGACTTTGCAAAACTACAACATTTTGCTACACTCAGTTCAGAAGTAGCCGAAATGTGGAAAATATATGTTTTTTTTTTCTTTCAGTCATGAAATGCTGCTTTTCAAAGTGACTAACCTACAACAATTAACCGCATAAAATTCTACGCATTCTATTTTTTTTTTTTTTTACTTCCCGCTTGGAAATGGAGTCACCCAGAATCCAATAACCAGATGCAACGCATCCAGACAGTACAGGCAATGAAAAGGCATACGACGTGGGCACAGAATATATAAGTAGAGAACACTCCTTCGCGGTGTCAAATTTCCACATTTGATGCGTGGGAACAGCGTAGCGATAAGAGCCAGTGTCTCACACTTGACGAGAAGCATATCGCCTCTATTCGCAGCGCACCAAACTGGCGTGCAAGGTTTTCCTTGTGGTCTTTTTACTATGGGACTTAAAGCGGTGGCACTTATATTTTATTTTTGTCTAGTATGAAGTAAAGACCAACGCATGCTTCTCGTTTTGCACTTTACGAATTCAGGTAATATTTTCGGAGTTATAACAGTTTTTAGCCATTTTGAGAGGCTCGAATATCATGTTTTAACAAGCGTGCTGCATTTTGAAAAAAAAATAGAAGCACAGTAATGTAGAATACTACATTAGACTTTACACAGAACCTTCGGATTGTTTGCAGAACGCAACCAACTACATATCGGAGGCCGGTGCAAGTTTTAATGGACGAATATAACGTAAGATATCCGGTAATTTATGTACTTGTAGTGGGAAGAAAAGTAAATAGAAACGTATTTTTGTGGTACAAACGCTTCACAAAGACTGTGACTATTAAGTTTTTCAAATATACGAAACAGTTCCGTATATATTTTGGGAAATACACGTAAACGTGTCTGAACTGGCAAGTGATTCAAGGATATATTTATTTTCCAGATATGTTGATGTAAAATAAGTATAGCAAGGGCTTATCGCTACATCGACAACGGTACCACTAGAGCCGAAACCTTCAATTCGGAATGACATGAAACGGGTAAGAAATCTGCCATGGCCTATAGTGAGAAACCATGCAAACGTACAGTATAGCTGGAATGACTTCGGTAAATACTGTGAATCCTAAATCACTATGGCCCGACCAGGAATCGAACCCTTTGGGTTGAAGCAAAATAAAAAACCAAATAAGAAAAAAAATGTTCACTGTAGAAATGCAGCGGTAATGTTGTAGGCCTATAAATGATATTTTCAAACACGTATTTAAATTATGTATACGCCTATGTAGTGATAAATTGGCGTTTTGAAATGTTCAAAATCACAGTTATTTCCTGTTTACGCACCGCTGACAATGTTCACATAAACATCCGTATACTCCCATAAAAAACACCCCGACCCACCTCTTGCGGTTACCTAGTTACGTAACACGCGCCGAGCAGGTGGAAACCATACTTAAGTGCTAATTTATCACACTGCTGCTTTCGCTTTCCATCGAAACTATGTCATGCTCTCAGCGCTGCTTACGTTCAAGCGTTAGATTCCATTGTTGACGCCATTCGTTACGCCGCGACTTTCTTGGAGATACCTGAGTGCAAACAAAAAAATGCTATCTTGTGACAACCTTTGCGGATCACTCGAGCAGTTTGCTAGCGAATGCAGTATTTACGAGTTTCCAAACTAGAATTATGAACTACAACCACGACCACAAATTTGTGTGCAGGAAGAGCTTACAGTTGGCATTATTAACAGCCGTAAAATATTTTGAAATTCATCTTTTACGTAGGCTACAAAATTCAAGACTATTTTCAAACGCGAAAGGTAGTTATAATTTTTCCATTTCTGTTTGTAATGCCTATCTCTTGATAACAAACATGGTCACGATAAAAAATTTTACTTTTATTATTAAAGCAGAAAAATTTTACAACCCAATATATAAGTAATGTTGTAGCTATATAAATGTAAATTCGCGTTACTTTCTGCCTGCGAACTATTCTGCAAACAGTTGTAGATTTGTTCGACGTAGCTTATTGTCCTACAACGTCTAGGTCTACACAGTGGCGGATTTGGAAACTTTTTTTTTGGGGGGGGGGGTGCCCTTACGTGACTTCATAGATAGTAAAAAATACCAGCCATCTTAAGGTTGTTTACTGTTACAGAACATTAAAAATAACATACAGGACATATTCATCATAGAACAAAACTGGAAATGTTATCATACAGGGGCGGCGGAAAGTGTTCGTTATTCGCGAGCCAAAGATATATGTATAAGTATATAAATTGCATACGCAATTTACAGCTCCACAGATTTGATTCGTGTGTTTAGTTAGTTACTTAAAATGAGTCACACGTTCAAGTGAAAAACCTGCTGTTTAGCAGTCAGTGTTCTTTACTTATATATTCTGTGCCCACGTAGTAGGCCTTTTAAGAACCTGATCCTTTCAGCAGATTAATAGGGGGTCATTTGACCCCTCTGGCCCACTGGTTCTGCCGCCCGGCATCACATAGGGTAAACTTCGAACTTCAGTGTCACAAATATGTTAAATATTGTAACTGTGATACATTGTCCACTTATTGCTGAAACTACACTTGCCTGCTCTCTGTTGGTGACCTAGTGAACTAGGTGCACAATTTTGTGAAGCTTGAAAAGTGGTATGTCACGATATGTGGTCAGTTTAGCCCACAGGCTCGTGGTCAATGCAATTAGATTGTGCTTAAGTTTGTATAGGGCTGAGAAGTCTAGTCTGTCATCAAATAATAGCGGAATCTAGTATGTCCCTACGATAGCATACCACTTGCAGTATTATAAAATGTTTCTGTCGCCGCTGAAAGCCTAATAAAAGGCGAGCTGACAAAGGAACGAATGCACGCCAGTTAAGTGTAAAGCGTAGAGATAATAATGCATTCGACACTTGGATCACCGGGTCTCAATGGTGCCACCAGGCCATATTCCAAAAATACTAAATTCTTCCAGCCAGCTGCTTCTGGAAAAAATAATTAGAATATTGAATTTCCAAATAAAAATGTTTTAGGAAATGTTCGGTTACTACAGTACTTATAGCTGCTTTCTTCGGAGTCCTGGTTGGAGTAAGAATAGTAAATGACATGTCAAAAGTTATATTAGATACAGCTCAATACATGTCGAACTTACACATATACCACTCACTGATTGTTCATCTTTATGCGACCCACACTGCTATCAGATCATTTAGGCTTTTTTAATATCCTGAAAACTGAGAGTATATTCTTTCTAAAAAAAAACACTCGAAAATACCTACTCGTTATTTATTTTCGTTCGTTTTAACCCTGTAGCAATATTTTCCTAATTTCAATGCAAGAAATTGTTTTAATCCAAAACTACATCGTGAAGGGTCACCACCGAAAATATATTTTTCTACGTATTGATCCCTATTCTTCCTCTTGCTATTGCTCCGAGGTTGGCAGCACCCTTGAAAGGTATTGAACAAAATACTATAGTTAGCTACGTTCTGTACAAATGTATCATTAACAACTGATTACGGTTCTGGTAATATGATGACAAGAGCAAATATTATGTCACGTTATGCTATTCACATTCAGCTCGTTGAGACAGGAACAAGTACCTATAATTCAATTTCACTGAATGTTGAGGTAGAATCTGAGATATCTGACTTTGTTAGCTACGAATACTTTCATGGAGGTAAGAATAGTCAGGAGATGGATTCTTGTAACGTGTTTGAATAGGTTTTTTTTTTTGTGTGTTCCGCTGTGGCTCTGGGGTCTTTTGAGGTTATTAACATTTGTATTTATTCGCCTTCAAATATTTAAAACATCTCAGATGTTAATTCTAATAAGCTATGTAACTAATAATGTTTGTCAAATAGGTACTAACTTGCTTGAAACAGTGTCTTGATTACGAACTTAGTACATTACAATAACTTAGCGATCAGGGGATCACAATGACGTGACATCCAAAAAGACGGCTTCATGTATGTTCCACATATTTCTATACGCATGGTCACCCCCTGGATATTTTCCTTGCCTATACACTTGACTGAGAAGTAGTTCATATCTCGACGCAAAAACAGCATTACGTCCGCTTAGCGTGGCTCGCCACGAAACGCCCGCGGCAAACATTTCCGTGAAGCGAAACGAAAGCCATACTTTATGAAGCGCTGCGTGGAAAACTAGCCGGGGCAGACACTCGCGAGTCCAGGCAGTAAAAATTCAATTGTTTTACTCGGCAAAACACCACTGGTCGGGATCTCTGCTACCTGAGGTTAACTATTGGAACATTAGCCATCAGCTTTTAAGACCATAGCTGAGCAGATATATCCGTGGCCACAATGAGGAAAAGTTACGGTTGTAGTGACCAATATCCTGTCAGAAAATATAAGGTACGTGTACCAAATATGGCACAGTTCTCAATATGGCCCACTAGTCGTCATTGTGTGTTAATGCCGAGATCTATGTGGGATCTATATACACCAGTCTCCAGTATGAACATACACTATCCATTAATATCTGTCTTACATCATCCATGTGTAATATTAGTAATATAATTAGTGACTTAGGCACA
This sequence comes from Medauroidea extradentata, assembly GCA_003012365.1. Lineage (NCBI taxonomy): Eukaryota > Metazoa > Arthropoda > Insecta > Phasmatodea > Phasmatidae > Medauroidea > Medauroidea extradentata. The sequence continues at coordinate 10,013 of PNEQ01009109.1, read as the reverse complement.
CGTGATTTTTTAGCTTAAGCGGGCCATAATCGGTACAGGTACCTTATTATTGGAAGGGTACCCGAGGGCGAAGCATTACAACCTGAGAGCAGACTTCTGATGGGCGTCCGTACGAGTCAGGTAAACCACGAAGGTTGGCATTAAGAGTTCTAACAGCAGGCGCTAGACGCCGTGATTGAAATACAGAAACAGGTAGGCGATAAGAGTTAGGTTGGTTCACACGTCAGCAACCGTATCGCCTTTATGTGCAGGGCGTGAAAACGTTGTGAAATGTTTTGGTAGTTGTCTTTTTCCTATGGGACTTCAAGCAGTGGCCCTACTCATGTACTTACGGAAAGTGTAGAGTAAAGTCCAGCGAATACTTGTCTACTTTGGTTTTACGAATCTGGTTGGAACTTTTTAAGTGCAAGCTGTTTTAAAAAGACGTTTTCAGCCATTTTGAGGTACCCGAAACCATGTTTATAGGCTAAGCACAATGCCTAAAGAACCAAAATAAAGAAGCATAGTTTTAAATGTTTTCTTTTTGTGATATTTCTTTAAAAAATTTGCTCCTAAATTGTTGCAATAATGTTCACGAGCCAGCTATACAGAGCTCTTAACGGGCCTTGGTCTCTTAGAGTTATGGGAAAATCCGCATGACGGCGCCACAGGTACCATCCTCTTGTCCATATCTCTGTCTCTCTCCAGTGTTTCCGCTCTCGCTCAGTTATGAGAGGAATTCCATAGCGCGATAAGATCTCCAGCAGAGCACTACTCCGTCCTAACGACCTAGTGCGTCTGGTGACTGCTGCAGTGTTGCCAACACTAAGAAGACATTAGCGCGTTCTTGGAAGGCAGAGGGTTATTCGCTTCCTTTCCTCAGCTAGACCGGGATCAAGGTTTGGCCGGGATAGCGATGGCTTTACTGTGCTGAACTCTTTCACGTAGCGGGCTAACGATTGACATTCATACTTGAATGGGATCTATCAAGATCATTTACTTAATGTTAATTTCAACCTTCACGTAACTAAAAGCTCATCAAAAGTTAGAAAGTGATACCTGAAATCGTACCTCTTGTAAGCCAATCATAGTTCGGTGAAATATCTGACCGGGTTGTGCTATCTTTGCTTCCCGTTTTTCTCTTTTCTTTACTTCTACCGTGTGTTTTTTTGTTATAATACAGTTAAATTTTACTATGAAATAGTTAGCTAATAAACAGATGGAGAGTGTTTGTGCTTTGTGTTTAAGGTTTAATGTAATTCCATTCGAAAGGTTAATTAATTAGGGCCTGCCTGAAGTACAAAATTTTAATATATTTTTGCATAACTTGGAAATAAGTTTCGCCAAATACATTAATTAAGAATATGAACAGAAACACGAATGTATCTCAGTAAAAATACAAACAATGTAATGATGCCGACACAGTCAATAAATTATAAACACAACTTGAATTTAAAATAGTTAATTTATAGCGAACATCATATTTTAGGATTAGGCGTACAAGTCACAGGATGCTCTCAGTTTCGTCTAGTAAACGTTTCAATGAACTGCTCATTAAAATAAAATATTAAAGCATTTTAAATAATGGGATATTTGAATTATGTTCTTCCTAAATGTAATGTGACGCCGTCAGTAAGAGTTTTGCTCAATTAAAACAAACAATGAGATAGGCATTCAGTGATTAAATAACACAAAATGTTACTGGACAATAAGGGCTTTAAAAAAAAACAGCTTGGAAAGTGTTTAGATACTGAAATGCATATAAATCAAACACTTCGACAATCTATTTCTATAACCTGAACACCAGTTTATGCAAATTCCGTATTTTAAGTAGAATAAATCTCGGCGATGATTTGCATATTGGCGCAAGCCTGTTCACATTTTATTTGCTGAAATGTTGGCACATGAGATAGGTAATTGCTATATTACGATAGTTAATTACAATACACACGCAATACATAAAATATGGCAACCAAATAAGACAATGCATACAGTGTTTTAGATAAAGTAGAGTGTGTGAATGTGTCACTCGGGCGAACTATCAGCGAAAAGACTGCACGCCTGTTTAGCGGCGTGTGTTTATGCCCGCTCTACAGAGACGCGGATATGTATCACGGAAGCGATCACGTAAGGCAGTCAGTATTTATTTTACAGTGAAACGTAAATGTAGGCTACGCGCGCACGTATACGGATTCACGTGCTGGTCAACTCCCATCTCTTCCGTCTCCGGGCTTCCGTGTAGCCAATAATAAACGATTGTATTTTCTTCGCCACCATCTTGGTTTTAAACTTTTGAACACTTGGCATTTTGGCGGTTAAAATCGTCAGTATAATCTCGTTACTCGAAATTCATTATTATAATTGTTATGTTTATAAATACAGACAAATGGTGCCGTGAGCAGAACAATTCTAAAAGTAAGTCAGGTAATGTATCATACGTTACGTTGGTACTATAATAAGAAGTTTAGTGTACTTTAAAATGTATATTATTTACAACTGTTTTAATTTTTATGTGCCTGAATACTTGTATACGGTTTATCTATGGTATTTACGAAATATTTAAACATAATTTGACAACATTAAAATTAAATGCAAGAGAAAATTATATTATTTTATTAGGTTATAAACCTGTATGTATCCGTGCATTGTAGAATTAATACTATTATTTTGGTCCATCGGCTTGTTCCGCGTACGTTTTCTTACGTAACCGTGATCGTGTTTGTCATCGTAGAACCGGCCTTAGAGGCTAGGATGTGGCGTGATGCGCGTGCTCTGTCGCCCTAGGCGCTCCCGTCATTGTAGGCCTCGTAGGGGTAAAATACGTCGGAAATTTATGTTTTGAGGGTCCAGTATAAACAACAGTGTTAGCAATCTCAATATGTCAGCAATATCCGCATAAACTCGCAATAGTTAAATAAATTGCGCAATTCGAACATTTTGACTGAATAGTTTAAGAAAGGACATTACATTTTAGCTTACCATACAAAATAAGTAATCAGGCCTGCGGTGGCTGAGCGGACATCGAAGTGATTAGGGTTCGATTCCCGGTGGGGTTGACGCCGTAGGGCCGGATTCGTCGTGGAACTGGGCTGACTACTCGTCTCGTAATTACAAACCGGTCGAGAAGCTGCCGCTTGGAGCGTGTAAGTCTGGATCTTCCAACGCATTGTAAAACGATACAAACAAATGCTCAGAAATCTTAAATATTAGAAATTAGTTTGGAAAACAGCCTGACAATATAATCATAGCTGTAAATCATTAACTAAAACACAATTAATTAATTCCTTCGTGTTTTCAATATTGTATCGCAATAGGAGATCTAAAATATTTAAAACGCTCGGCGAAGCATATTTTCAACACTTAAAATACATAGTTAATATTTTACATTGGACAAGGAAACACGAAATAACATAAAGTTGCAATGCAAATGGTTTGCGCGAAAGGTTCTGCATGTTTTCATTTAATTGCCACACACATTATTTTGCAAGATTTATACATACTATACCGCCAGCAGTGCATCTTATATCTGTTATTACTGAAAATTGATTACAGCAGTTTCAACGTATAGTAAAAAAATCTAATCGGACACCACAACCCTGAATGTACTCTGTTGTTCCTTAACTAAATGTTTTGAGGTAAAAATAAATTATACTGTAATGACCTTACCTTTTCCCCTTTTTCACACTTTTAACACTTTACTCCCAAACTATGTGACATGCTTCTTTGTTATTATTAAATTACAATTTTGAATATATTTACCAGGCTTTAAATAAAAATTTTAGATAACTATGTAGCCGCCTGGCAAGTTGTGTTTTGTCACATTACTTGAACTGTTGAACTTCAGGCGATGACCCTGCCATTTTAAGAAAATCTGCTGCAGAGCTCGAAGTAGAATTCTTAGATAATTTCTTACAAAATTAGGTACTATATTTTGAGATAATAGCTTTGTGGAAAGCCATATTTTGCTTTGGTGGACAGCTTGAAACGTCACCATTTACAGCAGTAACAATGCACATTACTTTAATGTTGGGAGTATTTTAGAATTTTCATTTGAAGAGAAATTAGTATTGAGTTTCGAGGTTACACAGGCCGGTGCAAAGTAACCTCACTCTACGGTATTTTTAACGTGCATGAGGATTGAAAGTATCCAACAACCCTCTGAAATATGTTTTCAGAATATCGTCTGTTTCTAACTCATTGCTATAATGCTCACCAACCAATTATACAGACCCCTTAAATTTAAATTATTACCAAATTTAATTGCAGTAAAATTGCCTTTGTGTTGTAACATTGCATTGAATTTTTTTTATTATCATATTTCAATACAACTACTAATAGAACAGAAGCACACTGACGATAACTATTAATAACTGCATTCCAAAGTGGAAAAACTTTTAAGTTTTTCTTTACAAAAATTATTGAACCAACTAGCATAGAACTCTTTTCATATAAGGCAAAGCTAATTACAGCGTATCGTGGAGAGAAAATGTTCCTGAACTGATTCTAATAAGCACTAATTATACTGTACAGGATTATACGGTAACCTACAAGCTATCATCTGGCAATAGTTTGAAATACAAAGACCAGTCCGTACAAAACAAAACAATTAACTGAGAAAGTTTACACAGTAATTTTAGCAAAAAATTATGTGGAATAAAATATCAACAAAATTCAAAAGGAATCCTATTCACAGCTTTTCAACTTACACTTGTCTACAATGTCATATCTGAAATTTAGGACTACTCTTGTCATATTTAGCAATAAATCATATTACTTAGCTTTACCACAAATACTGAAGGTCTCATAGACTGCGTGAATATATGTACTTAGAATAATTTTTCCAGGTAAAATATAATTTGTAATTGTGAAAAAAATTTTTTTTTGCCACACCTAACAGCTTACATATTCCCAGCAGTGTCCTGACATTATTACTTCAGAATGCATGTCTATGCAACAAGTTGACATTTCAGGATGAATATTTGTCATTAACATATCAACTAATTATGCACCTTTCACAACTACCTCTGTTGTAATATAAATCCATTAAGAACTAAGAGAGGCTGACCATACTATGTACACACATTTAATTTTATCTGGCGTGACATGTTTCCTGCAACTCGTATATTCCTTGTTTAATGAACACTTTTCAGTAAGCTCGAGCGGCAATAATGGTTTCAGAAAAACATATGAACACTTGAAATCTTAACACACGCGTTTTACTTAATTAATACGTGAAGCCTACATACACAAACTTCATTCACATATTTTCCAAATTTAGAAATACATGTATAAATTTAATCCACATAAAATGGTGAGTACAGACAACGTTGTATACAAAATACAGCACAGTCGCTATTTTATGTTCAGAAGCTTATACTGATATCTTCCGTTTCTTCGTGGCTTTCGGGCTATCAGCCACGTTAGGTGGATCTCGGACTCTCATGCCTCTGGGTATGCGAGGGTCAGCTAGCTCTGGTAACATGCACTGCATGAAGAATTGCTTCAACTTAGGAAGCATGACATTCTGCCATAAAAGTTCGTCCTTTTTAATTCGCTCAACCGAAATTTCGCCTCCCGCGTACACAATAAAGTCACAGAAGTTTCGGTCACACACATTAAGTTGTCCTTGAACTTGAAAATAATACTTATGTGTTCTACGCAATCTTGGAATATTGTCAACTAATTCCATGCATTGCTTATGACGTGGCACCGACAAAGCTTGTGACAATGATACATCCTTCAAAGAAAACAAACATTTTACTTCAATCAAGCCTTCGTCACCTACCAGGCCATCTGGACTTGCTCCTAGAAATGGGTGCTGCACATCAATAAACAAACCACACTTTCTCACATCACAACCGGTTTTGTCTCTGTACATATCAATAACACTGGCTTCGTTTACCCTCCCAAACTGAACTGCTGGTGTATTGAGTTCCTTCTTGTAAAGAATACTCTTTACTAAGTTGTGGCATGGTGTGGACTGTCGTCGACACATTACTTGGCCGAATACTGATGCTGTGAGACGGTTCATCCTCATTTCACGCCATTTGTTATTGTTGTGCTGCCCAACTGTGTTTCTTTCGATTTCATCTCTCTGTTTCTCCGTCTGAACCTCATCACTCAACTTGGTTAACACTTCCTCCATTTTCTGATTGTTTTCTGGTTCAGATAAATCCGGCTGTGCTGCATCAGGTCCGTATTCATTGTCTTGTGCACTCGAAGTTGTCATTTCGCGAGGTCGGGTAACTTTCTTCTTCCTTCCATATGACAAGCGGCGACGTATCATAGATTTATGGCGTACGGTGCACGTACGTTTAAATACCTTACCTGGACTGTGTCCTGACATTCTTTTCCATGGACTAAGGTGCCACGATGGTCCGCTTCCATGAGCCAAGCCAGCTCCGAAACAGCGTCTCCTGTACGAACCTCGTAGCGTGTAATTCACATGCTTTCCGCCATTAAATTTCGCCACTAGTCCCATGTACCTGTAAGAAAACCAAATTGTGATCAGTTTATATGAATCTTACATGTTCGATGAATAAAAATTCTTATTAAAAGACAGCTACCTTTCTGCTTGATTAGTTGTTTCATTGAAAGCCACACGATCTGCTTTCCTGACAATGTAATCTATGTACTTCATCACTTCAGTAAAAAGTCCTCCTTCTTTTGCAATTGACAAAAGATTTTCTTCTGAATCTTTCCTCTGACAAAAAGTCTGCCGGCAGTTTTCATGGTTACCCAGAACATGGTGTGGATTGTTCAGCAAGTCTTTACGTAGCTGCTCTGTGGAGATGTCAGTAAATGTTGTACCTGCTTCTTTGATGGCGGCACGAACTCCAGCAACCATACGATCAATGCGCGAACGCCCAGCAACTTTTTCAGTGAGCACACGACGGGCAGTTATTGGGTAAGCAGTATTCGTTGCCAGTTTGTGCATTTTTTCACTGAAGGAGCGTGTCATGTGATTTGCACATTCGATCTTGATTACATGTCTCCCATATGGCACTCTTTCTTGAATTCTACAATATGTGCTCGAATCTCCATCTCCAATATAATACTTATACATGAGCCCGTGCTGTTCGATGCTCTGCCGAAACCCTTCAACTATAGCGTCTTGCTCCATCCCAGTTGCAGGGCCAGTGTAGTTGCGGTAGCAGACATGCTCAGGTACATCCCTCGATTCATTTTTAGCTCGTGCACATACAGAGCAAAATGCGTTCCTAACCCCTAAGAACAGAATCTTCTTTGTTTCAGCTGCAACCAGCACACCCTGAAAAAAATTCATAAAATAGTAGCCGTACAAGAAAAAGTAATTACTAATTTAATATACTTGGTTATATTAAAAATATTTCTATCTGTCAAGCCAACCCCCGTAGCTCAGTCGGTAAGATGTCGGTCTGCGATGCGAGGGGTCGCCGGTTCGAATCCGGGCCCGGGCATGGATGTTATGTTGTCATGTCATAATTTCATCCTCATCGGCTTTAAATACCTTAGATGTTAAAAGGCCGTAAAACCCGCTCATCATCATTCTATCTGTCAATTTGTTTGTGGATTCGTGCTTGATTAGTAAGATATTGAGGTAGCATATGTAAGTGGATGAGAACTTACTAATACAGAATGCTGTATACGGGTTTCTGGCAAAATTTAATGCGAAAGTGAACCAACATAAATTGCATTAAAAGATTAGTTAATTAAGAAAGTTGATATGTGACTGACGTACACACATAACGCGCGCACGATTTACGTTCCTTTACCAACATCAATAATAGGCGGTGAAAGTTGCATGCACAATACACACTGCCCAACATGTGTAGTTCAATCGTGGTGGTAGCTATAACCGTGTGATAATGTCTTCAGGCTACTGTGGTAACATATACCAATGCATATACTAACTGACAAGAGTATCCCTAACAATGACAGGCCACCAATAATTAAAAATAACAGCGATACGCGACGAACATGTGTAGTGAATGGATAAGTGCATTCACTGTAAAGTGACCACATCTTTGAATATATTATCGATTTTACTTTCAACTTTACTGAGAGCAGACGAACAAATGTAGGTAATAATTTCCACGCAATTTTCTGATTTCATTAAAAAAAAAATAAAATAAAATAAAATAAAAAAGTTTTTATTTTACCGTAAAAATGTATTACAGATCACAGTCTGGTGAAACGATTTCTGGTAACACAGCTTTTAAATTCTCTTTCACAGTTCCATAAATGCACGAAAAATTCTTACAGAGTGCAAATTAGGCAATTTAATCACACTTGGCACATCTAACCACAACACTCCGACCCTGCAAATATTGTGGATTTAAGAACTAAATCTTACATCGTTGAACGTGCAGATGTAAGAGTATTTAATCTATTATTCAAAATTAATACCACATGCCTTAAATTTTTTTAACAGTTTTTAACATCCGCACGGTTTGGCACTATATAAAATGGAAATTGTAAAAACTGCGAAGTTGTATTTCCCAGATATGAAAGTTGCAATATTCCTACATTGTACAACTATTAAATGCGACGTCGATAAAAGTACCGGCACTAAAATACGCCTCCACAATAACCAAATGATACATTTAAGCTCGGCAAAAACCATGTTTGCAAACACTTCGCAACTACGACGTGCGCTTCAAAATCTACTGGGAAAATAAGAACTAATCTATAGTTTCTTTCAGTTCACAAAATTTGATGCGTGTTCTTAAGTAATTACTATACGGAAACGGTAAACTGTAAAGCCACTTCAAATTAAAACAGTCTCGGGACTTTTCTTTGCAGGAGTCACGACGGTCATTTAGCCAGGAAGATAACTAATCGATCGGGTGTGTTCGGCAAAGTTAGTTCGGATTATGTTCGTACGATGAGTGAATAATACGGTACTCTGTAGTGAATAATTTAGTACAATAGCTATAAATGAAGCACGCTAGTTCCCAAAACTACGGTATTACAGTTTTCTTTATTATATACGACACTGTAAGTCAGATCTACATACATGTTTGGTACTGAAATTACGGGATTTCGGTGCCATGTTTCATAGTATGAATTAACCAGACGGGGAAAAATTGGAAAGCTTGAAAATCATACAATAATTCACATGAATCGTACAACCGTACAATAGGGCACAAAATCGTACATTGTACGGGAAAATCGTAAGAGTTGGCAGCTATGCAAAGGTACCGATCCTGGTTCTGCATAAATTGATTATGTAACTAACAAAACAGCATACTTGCATAAACTCGAACTTCTTAAATTGGACTTTGCGAAAATTCCGTACTTTAAAATAATAAGGAACAGGCTTATCATGTTAGTGAATACATGAAGATCACTTACCACTCCAGCAGCTGAATTATAGCCATGGCCATATGAACGCTTAGCCCAGCCAGCATCTCCAATCACTGCTATATATGGCACCCCATTTATTATATTTCCTTTTTCTACGGCTATTTTCCTCTCTTCATCTCCAGCAATTTTCATTTTTTCAGCCATATGGACTTCCCAAGTCTGGAAAAAAATTAATGAAGAAAATGTTAACAATGCTATATGTGTACTATTCATCAAGCTTAAAGAAGAAATTCAATTTTATTATCGCATCACTTATTAGTTTTAATTTATTAACACCTTAACGAATATTTATTTCACTGGGAAAAAAAAGATGGAACAGGTCATTACTAGGATCTGGAAAATTTCGCGGGTTCAATGGCTTAAATGCTATATTCCACAACGTAATGCATAATTATGTTTCCTCAATTTTCATTAGTTGCTGAGCCACTCTTATACATGACCAGGAGGCAAAGGGTACGGCCCTAGTTTACTTGCGAGTTTGTGATTGGCTTATAAATCTGCTGGGGGTATCTGAACAACTGGTCAGTTAGACACGTTACTTTGATGAACATGTATTTGATACTATTCTGGGTTCAATTCGCGAAATTTTCCAGCCAGTCCGTAGCCATTATATAATTAAGTAACGCTATATATATATATATATATATATATATATATATATATATATATATATATATATATATATA
>PNEQ01009108.1:0-17299 GCA_003012365.1 Medauroidea extradentata | reverse complement strand
ATGGGTGGAATGAGAGCAGGAAAAATTATGAGTGGAATGAGAGAACAGGAGAAAAGTATGGGTGGAATGAGGGAGCGGGAGAAAAGTATGGGTGGAATGAGAGCAGGAAAAATTATGAGTGGAATGAGAGAGCGGGAGAAAATGAAAGTCCAAGATGGTGGATGGATGTAAAATAATTTTTTAGATTTTTTTAATTTTTGAAATTTTTTTTAAATTTTTTTTAATTTTGGGAAATTTTGGAAAATTTTGAAAGTGACGTAATCCAAGATGGCGACCGGAAACAAGATGGCCACCGGAAACAAGATGGCCGCCGGAAACAAGATGGCGGCGATGACATAATCCAAGATGGCGGCGATGACATAATCCAAGATGGCGGCGATGACGTAATCCAAGATGGCGGTGATGACGTAATCCAAGATGGCGGCCGCGGCTCCGCAGCTCCACACCCTCAACCCTCTTGTGCTCGGAGCCCCTAAAACCCCCTACTTCCATTCCCTGATTTATAAAAAAAAAACGTAAAACCTATCTGACAGGGACCAATCCTCCTTAAAGAGTGAGTGATAGTCGCCATCTCGAATTTTTGTATGTCGTGTTCATAAATTTCTTCTGGATAAATTTTTGGAACTTTAACCTAGCTACGGAATATAATACATACTGATAGAATTTTAGACATCACAAATATATTTTTGTCTTTATTGTTGTCACAGACCGAATTGCAGTCAGAAAATTAGTATTACTTTCTTGACTGCAATTTTATCTTTACCAAAAGTAACGGAAAATAAACATTTATGGTGTCTATCAGTATATATTCCATTCCGTAGAAGAAAGGTTATGATACAAAATACAATAATTCAATATGGTGACTATCCTCACTCTTAAGTAGGTAACGTAGCTTGAGATGTAGGTTGTTTACGGTGCACACGTGTGTTGTCGATACATTTTCTGTCTTATTATTCGAAGTAAACAAAAGTGAAATTATTTATTACAAAATAAACCTACTTTTTGGACACACGCCATTGTGAACGAATGCTACCGTGTTACAGAAAAACCCGACGGCAAAATAAATAAAAAAATAAGTAAAAGCCAATGTTAGCTGCTGTCAACAAATATAATTTACAGACAATCCAGGAAAGTAATATAGTCGTATTAAGAAAGACAACACAAATATAAATAAAAATTATGACAGTAAACACATCTAATTAATTTCGGGATGAAATAGTCATGTTAACAAAAACGACGAAAAAAAAGTAAAAGGGCAATAAAATAAAAACCAAACCGAGGTGTTTTTCTTGTTTTGAACTATGGCGATTTTAAGTTCAAACATTAATGATTCTTATACGGTTTTAAAATACGCATTGGTGTGTTTTCATAAACCATTTAATAATTGAAATTAAATTGTTTTGCTCATAACACAATTAATATTTTGTTTTCTCTTTCATTATTTGTTTTACACTAAAACGCCGACCAAAATCAGGCAAAAGTTGAACATCGATCGCAGGCAAAGTAATGTTATCTGATTCGTAACATTTCTATACCTTCAAAAAATTGTTAAAATATAGTTCAATATGAGGAGATAATTACTGCTAGACAGAGTGATGCATCATGAAAAAGTTAGTGTTTGTTAGGCTCCTGTGTAGTGTCTACGTGTCGCATGTTCTTGTTATGCTGTTAGTGTTTTGTCTGTTAACCGTGGCAGTGATAACAAGGAACCTGTGTTACTGGTCAAAATATTTCTGCATCAGTTTGCTTCAGTGTCTTGTGTACACATCTGCAGCTCTGCTTCATGCTCAGTGATTGGCTGAATTTAACTATCACGTGTCTTAACATTTTACTGCATGTCACGGACTTGTGACATTCGCAATAACTAGAGACACTGGTAAATCGGGGGAGTTGATTGTTTGCTAGGCTCCAACATGCTATGTATAAGACTGAAGGTTTCGCACCTATATTGGCTATTGTTAGGGACTGGAAAATTTCGCTAATTCAATTACCTGCAGGCTAGAATCCATTGTACTATACATAGTCAAGCCCCGACTATCAGTCAACTAGCTGCTACTCAGTGGAACAACATACAATGAACGAATATACGGGGCTTGAATATCTATGCATAGTGCAATGGATTCTAGCCTGCAGGTAATTGAATTAGCGAAATTTTCCAGTCCCTAGCTATTGTCTATATGAAGCACTGTGTCCCTCTTCAACAGACCCAATTAGAACTGTACAGACTGAACACACGACGTGTGTGATTTGCCTGAAAACTTTTAACACGTGTCACGAGTGAGATGCTAAAGTTTATTGGAGACTATGTTAAATATTTTCGCGATTTTCCTGTGTCTATAGCAGTAACCTTACTTGAATGGTAGGGTCAAATTGGAAACATGTTTACACAAAGACACTCTGTCAATATCAAAGAAGTAGAACTGCAGAGGTGGAACTGAGACGTAGAAACACGTTGCTTCAGAAATATTTTTCGTGAAAATCAGGGGTGCCTAAGGATAACTCTGGTACGCCTATATACTGATAGTTTGTTATTAACCATACAAGGCGCATCATGCTACAGCGCATTGGAGACTTAATAGACGATGGTTTATCGCGGAAATGTTTAGTGCCAACATACGCTTGAAAGCACAGTAGTTTCTTGCAACATGTATGATTGGGTGATACGCGTCTGATACAACGTAGCTGTCTGCAGATCATTAACAGGCATCAGATATTACAGTAGTGGGATTCTTATTAGCTCAGTCACATACACTCTAAAAAATAGTTAGTAAATTTGTCACACGTGCGTATAGGAGCGCTAAGAAAGTATGCATGGTAGAATAGTTTCCCAGACATCCAACGCAGCACTCCTAAATATGTTTATAAAACAGTCAAATGTATACTAAAGTTACCAGACTTGTATTGTAACAACTGCAAAAGTTTGCATATTTACAAGACGAAGTATGGTAACTGTACCATACTGCGTCTGAAATAACAACTTCCTAAACATTCACGGAAGTTTTTTTACAGTGTACATAAAGGCGATGTAATATTTTGTGAGTTTGCAAACGTTGCTTTTATTGCTCCCTTGCTCCCAGTTCGTAGAGGCGGGAGGAATATACTCTGATACTATGTTTATTCTTATGTACAAACCAATAATAGTAGCGATAGTGATTGACAGAAGGAAAATGTATCTGTTTACTAGGTTATTGCGTGCTTTGGTTTGTTGAGCCAGGCAAGACTCCAAGTTTGGCGCGCGGGCTGTTGCTTGTTTCGCATCTGTATCCTCGCCTCTTCTGTGTTGCTGAGAACCTGTAGCGATCCCACACGCGTCTTGGAAAAGAAGTCGTGTTTCGTCAACCCGCGCTGCACGACACGAAACCACTTAGCGCAATCAGCCACATTATTTCCCAGGCAAGAGAAGTAACCACACGGCACAAGACATGCATCACTTTGTTAGGTTCTGACCAGTCGTAGATGAACAGGTCTGGACACTCGCCTTGTTGTTTGGCTGTAGTTCGTCAAGTTACCGAGAATGTTGAACTTTTTGGCGCTGTAATCCGGGCGGTCGGACTCAAACTCCGCCCAATGTTTCCCATTGTTAACATTATAAAGTAAATAAAGATTTCTGGAGCCACCATTTAAAATTGTGAGCGAAGGAAGTATTTCATACACTGATAAAAAAAACGTTCTGATAAATTGTTTATCTTAGTGGGAAGGAAGTAGGCGGAGTTTGAGTTCGACCGCCCGGATCACAGCGCCAAAAATGTACAGCATTCTCGGTAGCTTTGTGAACTGCAGACAAACAACAAGGGGTCAAGTTTCCAGGCGAGTGTCCAGACCTGTTCTTCAACGGCCGGGGTTCTGGCTGTAAACAAGCGCATATTAAGGGAGTCCGTGTGGTGAAGAATCATAATTTCATATCTTTATCAAATAGTGTTAGTTATGTACACGTTACTTGCAACTACATTTTCCTCTTACGAAAAAAAATTACCCCAACCAGTTTTTCCCTAATGGCACTTCAGAGTCAAAATATGCACGTTTTTAGTTCTTATAAGCCGCAAAAAAAAACTATTAACATAAATAAATTTTAAAAAATTCACACTGTAACTGCATGTCACGGACTACTGTTTGGCGTGTTTTAAAATACATTACACAAAATTTTTATATTTACAATTTACATAACAGGCGGAAAAATTCAAAATTTCAGAAATTCTTCGTAAGTACAAAAAATTGTTTGCAACGGTTTTTGAAACAAGTCAACCAGTAGCCCGTGACACATAGTTTCAGTGTGAATTTTGTAAATTACTTAGTTCATGGTTCTTACGGCTTATAAGAACTAAAAAAAAGTGCATAATTAACTTTAAAGTGCTATTATGGGAAAACTGGGTGAGCTAAAGTTCATTCGTTAGAGAGAACAAGTAACGTGTACAAAACTAACACTATTTCATACAAATATAAAATAACAATTCCACCCCCCCCCCCGGTCACTTGAACACCCTTTAAAACATATTTGTAAGGGTGGAAAGCACCTATGCGGCTCGTTGCCACCAAGGTTTAAAATACAATTCTAGGAAACAAACAAACTATAAGCAGAGACTGGAAAAAAGTCCCTGGTTCAGTAACCTGTAGGCCAGACCAGTGGATCCCAAACTGGGGGTCGCGACCCTTAAATGGGTCGCGGGCTGTTTCGAGAGGGGTCGTGACAGGCTCCCAAAATAATTTTAAAAATATAAAAATACTAGATAAAAGTGACAAATTTAAAATTGAAGATCTAAACAAATGACTGGACTCAAGGGCTTGGGCCCGAGTTTCTCGGCTTTCGAGAGAATTATTTTTTAAAATCCATACGAGAGTCAATATCGTAAAATTTCTTCGTAACATTTTTGCAAATTGGTTTCACTATGCAATGTAATTTTTCGAGACAAACTATATGATGAGTATAGCTAATTTATCAATTAAAAGGAAATTTCGTTAATTAACTAATTAGCAACTAAGTTGCAGTCATCTGACTCGACAAAATTAGGGTATGCAGTTCAAATCAGTCATAACAAAGTTACGAAGCGATTTTGCGATATCGGCTCCCATTTATGTTTTAAATAATAATTAACATTAAATGCGAAGAAACTCGGGCCCATGCCCTTTAAATGTAAATTAATACTAATTACTGAGACAACAAATATGAGCGTCAATATTATTTGTTGGAATGGAGGAGGTCATAATTAAACGTCGTACACAAAAAGGGTCGCGGTTTAAAGTTGTACCCAAAAGGGCGTCACAAGACCAAAACCTTTAAGAATCCAGTGGGCTAGACTACAAGAATATATGTACTCAAGCAGACAGAAACTGCTCATTGGTGCTCGCTGACATTGTGACGTCACATTATTGGACCTGCATGTAGCGGCTTCTTGAATATTAACTGATCACGCTCGAGGAGGTGTCAGATAGTTAAAAGTAAATTCCTTAAGTGAGTTGTTTGAATTCTAACTTGTGTCTTAATGAAAGCCCGAGTTTCCAAGCCCATAGCATGATATGAACTTACGAAGTTTAAGATGACTGTGTGTTATTAAATACGAACGACTCACTGCTGTTACGGATTAAAATACCTTTTCTAATAACTAGACCCCACGATTTTATGGTGAAAAGATTTTTGCAGCATCTGGTTTCGATGCGTCATGTGAACATCTGCAGCTCTGCTACATCGTCTGTGATTGGATGATTTTACTCTCACTGGCCTTGGCGAATTACAGACGTACGGAGTCACAATAATCTTATTCTAGTTGGAGCAGTCAAATGAGAGGCGTGTCTGAACAAAGACGCGCTGCCAATAACCATGAAGCAAAGCTGACGATGTGCACGAGAGACACTGAAACACAGTGGGGCAAAAATCTTTTCGCGACAAAGTCGTGGCCCTATTAATAACGTTTCTTTTCTATTCATTTTTGTAGTTGTCCTGATAGGACATAAAATATCGTGACGTTATTAATACTTTGAGGGAATACAGAAAACTCATCTACCAAGAGCACTTTATGCAAGCCAATAAGCAGCATTATCAGTGGCGTGGTGTGGCTTTGTTGCAATGTAAGCTGTACTTTAAGACGTCTGTACAAATCCTATAGAGTGGCTTTTTAGAAGTGCTTCGCCATTACCGACGGCCAACTTATGAATGTGTACAGACATAGCAAAGTACAGATTACCTTGCAACACACACGCACCACGACACTAAGTGTAATAGGAAGGATTCTACTAATGTTACATTCAAATTGTTTGATAAGTCATATTATACGCTGTAGCAAGGCAAAACTATACACTGTAGAAAGGCTAAATTTATATATAAAAAAATAATCCGAATCAAAAGCTAAATCGAAAATGCGAATAATTTAATGTGACGGTGAATGATTCGCTTCACAGAAGAAAAACTGTTTTGTGGTGACTGCAAAATGTTTTGTCAATATGGACCTCACGAAATATATTGCAGTGGTTACGAAATATTTTCGTAGTCACTGCAAAACTATTGGGGACAAAAAAAATTAGTAGTCACCACAAAAAAATTTGGTAAGGTCCATAATGACAAAATATTTTGCAGAGATAAATAAGTATTTTTTTCAGTGAATGGTCACAAACAAAAATGTATAATTTATATTTGAACACCACATGATATTTTCGTACAATGAAACATTTTATATCCTGCATCTTTTTTTTTCAGTAACATGTCAAAGACAAAATGTTTGGAACTCATCTTGTTACTCATCCATACTAAGAAGTAATTCGTCCACAGACATTGTATAACAGCGAACATTTGAAGAACGATATTTTTGCCGAACTTACTAATACAGTTAAAGTGTTCAGCGAGCTGCCCCCTTAACCTGCAATTGTTGGTATGGGCAACGTGTCAGAAATAGCTTTACCATTTTATTTATCCATTCAGGGATGTACAAAGTTTCCTCAACTATATACTCGGCTGCGCCGTTATTTTTATGTTCGAGTCTTTGAAGTACAGTTTTGAACATATTCAAATTTTACGACAAAATATTCTCTGCCAAAATCAAAGTTTAAAGCATAAAATAATATGCAGTTCCATCATTTTAAAAAAGGAAAACCACTTAGTGACGAGCAGTATGATTACGTAAAGTATGTGCTGTAAATATATTGATTTAATTATACCTAGCTGCAGTAATTGTACGGCTGCAGGACACGAACTTCGGCTGTATTCGCCAAATTTGAAACGTGAAAGAAAAACTTCATTCAGTAGTGTTTTTATCATAGTCTGAATTTGCTACATACGAAATTAACGTTGACCTCTGTACAATACCCTCTACATTTATGCCATGCCTGTTGCTTTCATAATGTTTTCAATAATATATTACTAACGGAACCTATCGAAATCGAAGAATCACTACAGTGTTTGGACACTAAAAGTACATTTTTGTGCTCTGAAGTTTCCTGCCAGTAAACCTAAGTTTTATTTTCTCCAGAGGTTGAACTACGCATAATTTTGCAAAAAAAAAAAAAAATCCAACGTGCATTTGTGTATTACATGGCTACACACAACCCAGAATTTTTTCAAAGCATTCTGTTCGAACCTATTCGAGTTCGTTGTACCAATGGAACAAAAACTACTTAAGGACGAGCTGAGAGATAGGTCACACAGCAGTGTTGTCATACTGTTGTACTATCTGTGCTGATGCACGTTGTCACAAGAAGAAGGAAGGAAGTTTTAGTTCGGAAAGTAGCCGGCAGAGGCGCTCACAGCCTATCTTGTGTATGGACGCAATGCGATGTGGCAACCTAGCAATCAGGGATCGTGTTACTAGAGTTTAGCATTGTCCCGAGGCAACCAGTCCTTCATTCAGACGAAGTGAAGTGAAGTGATTTTAGTCAGCACTTAACATCGAGGTCTTTAACGCTGTTGAGGGCTGGCATGAGGCACATCCATCTTCAGTAGAAGGCCGCGACCTTAAATCTGGCAACACTGGCAGGAAGGGTCATTTTAACACTTATTTTGTCTCGCCAAAGGCAGTGGCTTCTTCTGATTCGCCGTTATGTAGGGCAGAATAACGAATCAGGTACAGCCATTGCCTTTGGAGAGCTAAGAGAAGTGTTAAAATGACCCTTCCTGACAGGGTTGCCAGATCTATGACCGCGGCCTTCTACTACAGATGACTAAGCATGAGGTCGTCGGAATGAGGAGGCAGGAGAAACTGGAGATCCCCGAGAAAACTCGCCGACCAGCGGCATCGTCCGGCACAATTCCCACGTGCGAAAATCTGGGGAGCATCCTGCCGGGAGTTGAACCCAGAACGCCCTTGTGGGAGGCGAGTTCGCTAGCCTCTGCGCCAACTACAATCCCTTTCATTCAGACGAATAAGGGGAATCTATACACTAAAACACTTTCTTTGTCACAACACTAGAACATCTGTTTGATCACGAGTCTTTGAAAAGCAGCCTTGCCGGAAAGAACGTTTTTTTGTTTAACGTGAAGTTTAAGAGGGCGTGGTACATAATTAAACGTTAAAATCATTAATCTATAACTGTAGGTTTCTTGCAGCCAATTTCTGAAAACTAAACAATAGCAATCCTAGACAATAGTTTTAGCCAACATTTTAAACCAAATAGTTTCCGGTGTTCCGAACTTCTGAGGCACAATCTCTGACGCCGGAACCTCGTGTATTTAACTGCGGCGCAAGAGATCACGCGTAACGAATTAGTAATTGTGGATAAATATTTACTCAAAGTTGGCAAATACCATTATCTAGGATTGTCATTGAGTATTTTATCCATACTGGCTTCTAAATAAGCGTAGAAATCGATTACTGTTTTCAGCGTTTATTTATCTACCACGCACTCTTAAGAACGTTATATTATCTGTGCAATAAATTTCCTACATAAATAGGGAGCCCTTCCTTATTGCCCAAAATATATATCAGCATCAGTGAATTACGTGCACATCTGCAGCTCTGCACAGTAAAAATTTTGTACTTTTACAAAAAGGTTTTTTGAAAACCAGTTTTCAAAAAAGTTTTTGGTAACACTACAAAGTCTTTTTTTAAATTTACAAAAAACTTGTACTTTTACAAACTTCTTTGTATATTTACAAACATTTCTGTACATATACAAATGAATTTTGTATGTTTACAGCTAATATGTGGTTAAGTTTACAACACTTTTTTGTAGTGTTACAAAAAAATTTTGCAAACTAGTTTCTAAAAATTTTTTTGTAAAATTACGAAATGTTTTGTAAAATTTGTCAGGTCTCCTAGGTTTATTTTGTTTGTTTCAAATCGAAAAATTTGCTCATTAACGTTTATTTTACTAGTTTGCAAAGGTGTTTACGATATTTGTAACCACTTTTAAAGGTTTCTGACATCTTACTTTCATTACCTAACTTATTATGTTATGATATTAGTTTACAAGATTTTCCTTGCAAATGTACAAATTTTTTTTACTGTGTGCTTTACGGTCACTGATTGGATATTTTTACTGTTTCGTGTCTTAACGTTTAACAGCAAATCACAGACGTGAGGAATCGCACTAACCTTACTCTGATTGGTACAACCAAAAGGCAAACGTCTTCCCGCAAAGGCACGCTCTCTCAATTATAATGAAATAAAACGACACATGTGCACGTAACACACTGACACAAGTTGATACAAAAAATAATTTATTTTTGTGAAAATAAAGGGTTCCTAGACATAAAGCTTCAACTAACACTACAAAAATTACACTCTAAATCTGAATTAGTGAATATTCACTGATTCACGCCGATGGATGGAGCAGTTTCAACAAACTGAATCAGTGAGAAACCACCGTGAAACCGGTGACTATTCACTGATTCCGATAAAGAGTGCCTATATTCCACAAGTTAATTGGTGAATGTTCACATATTTCCCAGTAATTTTCACTGATTGAATATTGAAAACTGTTATTTGCAAACAACTGGCAAAACTGTGAATATTCACTGATTCAATGGTGAGATGTTGGCACTCTTAAAAGAAATCAGTGAATATTCACAGCTCTGACCGTTTGAACAGAATTATGACTCAGTCAGTAAGGATGACAACACGACAGGACGGACACCCCACCAAAGTAAACTTTGCGAAAATAATTTATATATATGTGCAATGAATTATTACTTTTTTTTTTTTTTTTTGCACTTTACGACTCGACATCGGCGAGTGATTCACGCTGATGGATGAAGCGGTTTCAACAATTTGAATCAGTGAAAGTTCCACTGTTCAATTAGTGAATATTCACTCAATTCTTTCAAGAGTGCCAACATCTCACCATTGAATCAGTCAATATTCACAGTTTTGCCAGTTGTTTGCAAATAACAGTTTTCACTTATTAAGCCAGTGAAAATTACTGGGAAATCTGTGAACATTCACCAATTAACTTGTGGAATATAGGCACTCTTTATCGGAATGGCGAGATTATTAGACAGAGTTGCGCACAACTCGGAATAATGACAAAAACGTCTAAAAGAATCGGCCATAGCTTTCGCTAAGGAACCGTTCGAGAATTCGCGTGGAACGGTTTTGGTAAACCATTGAAAACATAGATCTGGATGGCCGGAGCCGGTGGTGGAACCCAGGTCCTCACGAATGCTAATTCAAAGTGTTGTCATCGCGTCACCTCGCCCAGTAAATTAATTAGTAAAATTATATGTTAAACTGGCTGCAAATATACATGTACGCTCATGTGCCGTCAACAGCGGTAACTTGCGGCAGCACGAAAACTTGTAACACATATTCAGGAATTTTCATTTCGTGTGTTGCAGTCCTGGCTGACGAAATCATACTGACTATTTAAGTGGGGCATTTTCATTAATGGTACTTGTATTGCTTCTTACCCTTACGACTACTGCCGTGTGTTAGATAATAAATTCCCTGCTGTCCCCAGTAAACCCAGTTGACGGCAATAGGTGTGATTGTAGAGGCACGATTATTTCGCGTATTGAGTCTAGGTCAGGTTGAACGTCAATAACGTATACTTCACTCCTCCTTCTGTGATTAGACGAGAGCGGTTTTTACACACATTTGACGACTGCAAGCCAGTTATAAATAAGGAAACAAGTCGTGGAGATATCACGTGCTACATGTTTGTACTGTTAGTAGCCAATGGATATTCGGCTATAGCCGGTGCACGTATATAGAACAGTGAAGTCTAGGCTGTTGCCAGATAATACGCGAAATACTCGTGCCTGTAATAATAAGAGATGATGGTATAGCGCGAAAATGTTTTGTGCCAACATAGCCTTCAAAACACTGTAGTTTCTTGCAAATTGTATGATTGGGTGATATACCTCTGACACAACGTAGCTGTCTGCAAACAAACAACAGGCATGGGGCCGCGGTGGCCGAGGGGTCAGACCTCTCGCCTCCCACCAAGCCGATCCGGGTTCGATTCCCGGCGGGGTAGGTCCCCGGATTTTCGCATGTGGGAATCGTGCCGGACGATGCCGCTGGTCGGCGGGTTTTCTCGGGGATCTCCCGTTTCCCCCGCCCTTTCATTCCGTGCTGCTCCATATTCACCTCATGCCACCCCTCACCAGCGCTAAAGACCTCGATGTTCACCGCTGACCAAACATATCTCACTCGCGAATAGAATGTTGCCCCACTTTGTTTTAGTGACTTACCTGCACATCTGCAGTTCTGCTTCATAATCAGTGGTTGTAGCCTACGTCTCAGCTCTGACGTGTCTTGGTGTTTTACTGGCAAATCACAGACTTGTGTAGTTGTAGTAACGTTATTGTGATTGGCAAAGTTAAATGAGAGACATCACTTCACAGAAGACACGCCGCCAATAAACATGAAGTAGAACTGCAGATGTGTAAAAATTCTTTTCGCGAGAATCAAGGGTCCCTACTTGTAGGCTATGCGGTAAATTGTTAACTATTGCGGAAACTATAAACGCCTGATCTCGCCTAGTCAACTCGGTGGACAGATCCTTACCAGTTTTCTGAAGCCCACAAAGTGGATTATCACGATCTTAAGTTATGTTACGATATATGGTCCGCCAGGGGACGTAGCTAAGATTTCTGTTTGGGGGGGGGAGGATATCAACTTGATAACTTTGACAACTCAATAAGGAGACACCGAACACACGTCAAGAAGCCTGGTGGGTGCGGGGGACCTCCACAAGGAAAAAACGTGGTTTCAATGTGCAAAATAAAGCAATTTAAGTAATTTTTGTGCATAAATTGTGAATATAACACTGATAATTTTATCTCCGAGCAGTTTAATTTCATTTAGGAGGGGGGATATATCGTTATATATACCCCCCTACCACTTTTTCAGGCTACACAGAAAAAAAATTGAGGCAGCTACGAAATATTTTGTGGGTATTTACCCTGCAAAAGTTAATTTTGGTCACCACAAAAGCCTTTTGTTGACACCACTAAAATATTGTGGTCATTACGAAATTTTTTTGTGGTTACTACTGAGTAATTTTGCAGGGGAGACTTTCTACGAAATTTTTCTTTCAGTGTTCACCTATTTGATCCGCTTAGCATGAAGCAGAGATGCCGACGTAAACGTCAAGGCGAGGAGACAAAATAATAAAAAAAAATATTTTCGCGACAAAATCGTGGCTTGAGGAGTGTAAACAAACAATAAACAAATACGGTGTCGTCCAGTGCTGAGGTGCAGTAGTACCGCGCCGCCGCCGTAGACAGGGTGAGATGAAGATAGAAGGTCAACGAACTAGCGGAACTGGTTGGTCCTTGGTCCGTCGTTGTTTACAATACCGCAGCCTCGCCTGGGCCAGAGCACCGACGTACGACTGCCATAGGCTGATCATGCTCAAGTAAAACGTTTTACAGCGGGTCTCTTCATGATTAGATACCAGGAAATATCGCGGGGTCAACGTCCTGTCATCTGGACTCCGCAGTTCTGTGTACACTCCGTCCTTAGGTCCTTGTAACACAGAATATTTAGGAATACAGAAGTTAAATATCCGGTAGGACGCGAACTCGATCTCACACGCCAGCAAAATGGCTTCCCTGGCCGGAAACATGGCGGAAACACCTACTGCCAATCAGCGTAAGGCGACTGTCCTGCTAGCAGACAGCCAGGCCAATAGTAAACCTGTAGTAACATACAGGAACCAAACATACACGGGGCTGGTATCAACAACCTCGGACAACCAATAAGCGGTGATGTTCACCCGTATCAAATAAGCCGTGACGTAATTTCACGTCTGTATTGTATAAGTATTTAGTCTGTGCTTGTAGATTGTCTGTTGCTCCAGTGAGTGGACAGTTATACATCTGGCACGGTAGCGCGGCAGTATGTCAGTGTTTTCATACAGCTCTGCTATTGGTTCATAGTCCTCAAGGAATAGTTTATGTCACAATAACCCAACCGAGAAACTAATTAAGATATACAAGAGTTTGAAATCTAAAGTCTTCTCCTTTGAATTTGCGAAATTCCGGAGAGTCTAGTCTTTAGTAGAAGGCCGCGGCCTTAGATCTGGCAACGCTGCCAGGAAGGGTCATTTTAACACTTATGTTAGCTCTCCATAGGCAATGGCTGTGGCTGATTCGTTATTGTGCCCTGCATATCGACGAATCAGGGGAAGCCACAGCCGTTGGTGAGACCAAATAAGTGTTAAAATGACCCTTCCTGGCAGGGTTGACTGATCTAAGGCCGCGGCCTTCCACTAAAGATGGCTATGTCTCTAGTTTTGATAAATAGAGAGAGACCTGAAAACACGTGTTTGTTTTAAGTTACAGGCTACAATTCAAGCAAATATAAAATCGTGTCCCTTGTTCAATTGACCCTTAACGTACGTTACACCTCCTAGAAGGTGCTGAGACAATAATAGAGAAGCAACTAAATGTAGACCTAATCATGAGGTGTCACTGCGTCAGTGAGTCAAATAACTCGAGTGTCATTAGCGAAAGAGACACGATCTTACAAGTGTTTGCAATCTGGGCTGTGCCCAAAGCCAAACTCGAACTCTGCAGGTCTCTACTAATCACTAGAGGCACAAGTAGAGTTCTCAGTCCTATACATGCACTGGCCGAAGTTGGAGTTTAACCGTGCAAGTGGGTAGTACGTACAACTTCTTTCTTATTTATCACTGGTTTGCAGTCGTCATAGATGTGTTAAAACAGTTGTCGTCTAATCACAGAAAGGACGGTGAAGTATACGATATTGACGTTCAACCTGACTTAGAATAAATAAGGGAAATAATCGTGCCTAAGCTAGAGATGGTGACATTTCGCGAATTCTATGACCTGCATGTTAGAACCAAATATCCTATGCATTCTCAAGCCCTGTATATTCGTTCATTGTCTGCTGTTCCACTGAGTAGCAGCTAGTGGGCAAATGGTCGGGACTTGAGTATGCATAGGATATTTGATTCTAACATGCAGATCATTGAATACGCAAAATTTAACCATCCCTACAAATAGCATGTATAGAGATGATGGTTTATCGCGGGTGACTGTCTGCTGGTTTTCAAAGCATATTCAGCTTACCAATAGATTACAGGTTTTCGTTTGTACGTGGAGCTGTTACTCAATTTCACTGAGCCAGTAATACTCTTGATATTGTAATAGTTTATGCGTGTTATTGGTCGGCAGACAGCTGTGTTGTGGCAAGAAACTACAGCGTTTTCAAGGGCATGTTGGCACAAAACATTTTCGCGATACACCATCATCTCTAAGCATATGGTTTGCTGAATTGTTTTCTCTCAAGTTTTTTTTAACGGAATAAAGCTCTTCAGGACGTAGCTTACAATACTATGTCTAGAGCTAGGAAAAATTCGCGAGTTCAATGACCAGCATGCTAGAATCCAATGTTCTATGCATACTCAAGCCCCGTATATTCGTTCATTGTCTGTTGTCTGAATGAGTAGCAGGTAATTGACAGATGGTAGGGCTTCGGTATACACAGGGTAATGGATTCTAGCATGTTGGCCGTTGAACTCGTGAAATATTCCTAGTCCTTGCTATGTCATCCAATTACAAACGAAGAATGGTATAGACATCGAGCTAGCTACCGGGGAGAGTTGGAGTTGGAGAAGAGAGTCGACGAGAGAGTCTTCTGCTCGGGCGGCGACCGCACCTAGGGACTCTATGGGTTCGAGTCTGGGTGCGACCTCTGGCTAGAGAACTAGCTCCAACGGCGGCACGAGCGGTGATTTCCTGTTGGTTTAGGGAAGGAGAGCGATCCCTTTACCTATCTCCTGTCTCGCCTTACCCTAACCCTTCCACTCGCCTCTATTTCTATATTGCTGTTATTCCTGTTCTCTATTCTAATAAACTCTTGTTACCTTTCATATCTGGCTTATTTATCTTCCCCTTTCCCGAATAAACTTTGTAACAACACGAACCATGACCGTAAAGACGTTAGAGGGCATATAAACACAATATATCAATACATCATATCATGCTTAGAGCCATTGATTTTTTACGAATATAATCTTGTGCCAACTTGTTTCAGTGCCTCGGTTGCACATGAGCAGCTTTCCCCCCTGGTCTGTGATTGACTGTTTGTAACTATCAGCGTCTTGGAGTTCTACCAGCAAATCACAGACGTGTAGTGTCCCAGTAACCTTGTTCTCATTGGCCCAGTCAAATAAGCGACGTGTCTCCACAAACACAAGCTACCAATAACCATGAAGCACAGCTTCAAATACGCTCGAGAGACATTGAATCAAATTGGTTCAAAATTATTTCCACCAAAATTAGTACCTCTAATTAGGCTTTAAGGAAATTTGTTGGACAAAGGGAAAATGTTATGTACAGGATGTTCATGAAAGTATGTTACAAGCTTTCTGAGATGATTCATTGTAAATAATTAGGTAAATTTATATGATACAAGTATTTTGTTGGAGTAAATCTGAAGAGAGAAATTCGCGATTGAAAACTTACATAGAAAACGTACAACTGTGGAAATAACCAATATCACGAATAAATAAATATATAATACCACCCCGGGAGCGTTCTAATAACCACAAGACCAGCATATTACGTAAAAAAGTGTCTAGAAAACCTTTCACCTTCATGGAGTTGCTCCTGTGTTTCACGTGTTGCCTACTTGAAAGGCTGCACATTGTATACGTACATTTACTTGAAAACTGTTCACCTGAGACAGTTTGTCACAAGGCGAGTTATTTTCATTTGTGTATCTCATGCTACAAACTGTGTCATTTAATAGCCAAAAAAATGCAACGGTAAAAGATTCTACAAAAAAAGGCACGACAAAGCTCATTATCAACTAAAGATGAAATGCATTCGAAACCATTTTTCACAAATTGCAGATATTGTTATTACTAAACCACACCAATAAATGCATACTTTATTTATTTTTAACATTCTTTACATAACTACGAAATTTCTTACGAGGATTCATCTGGCAAAGTTTGTATAAGAATATTTTAAAGCAACACCCGGTAATTTTCCAGTGCTTCTGAAAGTTAAAAAAAAAATAAAAAAATTAAAACAACACAATTTTCATATCGAAAAATCCCTACATCGTCTTGTCACAAATATGACAATCTGTACGGTTTTTTGTAACAATTAACGTAATAGTTTCTCACGTGTTTGCACCTAAAGTATCACCTATTTGGTTAAAAAAATAAGTCAAAATCAAGCACAATAATAATTTTTATTTATTTATATATTTATTTATTTGTGAACGAACGGTGCATCGTGGGACTGCTCTTAGCCCTGAATTTTTTCTAAGAATTCCGTTTTAAAAAATTTGGATTTTTTTGCACCGATGATAAACAAAATCCACCTAGAATGGCCTTAACAGGGATCCACTGCACTTGGCGCCATATTGCCAGTTGTTGAGGCTGACGTGTGTAGTTTCGCTTCTGCGCTGCTAGCTGCTCTGTGGCCTCGTAGAGGAGGCGGGGCTATGCCAGAGAACGTGAGGTAACGGCGCCGGTAGTGGTTCCAGACGCCAATCCACACCGACGATTATGCTAATGAGCAGAGACTCGTGACGTATCATGGGAACATTTCTTCATGCCAACCAGAAGCCGCTGTTTGAATCTTCCAAGCACGCGTAAGTAGAGGGTCGGGGAAATTTCGCGGGTTCATTCACCTTAAGGGTAAACTCCACAGATATATGTATACAGGATGACACAGGCCGAGCTGACCTTTAGGGCAAACTCCACAGATATATGTATACAGGCTGACACAGACCCGAGCTGACCTTTAGGGCAAACTCCACAGATATATGTATACAGGATGACACAGACCCGAGCGGACCTTTAGGGTAAAACTCCACAGATATATGTATACAGGCTGACACAGACCCGAGCTGACCTTTAGGGTAAAACTCCACAGATATATGTATACAGG
>PNEQ01009107.1:0-17299 GCA_003012365.1 Medauroidea extradentata | reverse complement strand
TTGAATTTGTCCACAAATTTTAAGGACAGTAGTACCTCGAACCTGCAGGAATTGCTGCCCGGAGCACATGCCCCATTTGCCCCCCTTTGAATCCAGCTCTTCTATGATGTCGACATATTGATTTGGATTTTGGATACCTGATTTTAACAGTACTATTTACCTCTAATGATAGTGGTTTACCATAACTGGTGAATAGGTACTGGTTAGGAATTTATTTTGATGTGACTTTTAACATTGTAAGTTACTGATTTTTATTCCTTGCAGGGCTTAGTGATGACCCGGAAGATCTCAAGCACAGAAGGGAAACATTTGGATCAAATACAATACCTGCAAAAAAACCAAGGACTTTCCTTCAGTTGGTGTGGGAAGCCTTACAAGATGTAACTCTGATCATTTTGCAAGTGGCAGCAGTTGTGTCAGTAGCATTGTCATTCGTATCCACAGATAGTGGTCGTGGAGGTGGTGAAGGTAAGGCAGGCGATGTTCATTGGATTTTGTCCGAATTGTGTTGTATGGCACTTGGTTAATTTATTGTATAAAAAGTGTAGTGTTTCACATTTGATCGGATTTGTTTAGTTTTTATCATTAATGTCATCAAAATTGTCTACTTTTTATCATTAGATTATTTCATTAACCCATGCAGTCTTACACCTTTAAACTGATTTAAAAGATTTGTTATGACATTCTGTTACAGGATCCTTGTTCTGCAGTTCGCTAACAATCTGTTTTTGTTTCCTCATACCTCATATTCTTTCTTATCTAATTTCCATTCCCTGGATTTATTTGCTTGGACATACTCCATTGCGAAATAAATGACTGTTAAAAGAAAAACTAAAAATAAAAATAAGACAAGAAAACATAAATATAAGCAGAGTATGCTTTAGCCATCAGAATACATACACAACATGAAATTCCAAAACTGGAATTTGGTCAGATAAAACAAGGAACAAACAGAAAATAAAAGAAATAACAAAAATATATATAAAAAAAGAAACCTAAGTTGACATGCGACACAACGATGAGACGAAACATAAAAAACAAACAGAAAATACAGCAAACGACACTATGATGAGACTAAACAAAACACAAAGATGTCGGACACAAACAGAAAAAACAACAAACAACACAAATGATGAGACGAAATAAAACACAGTAGTTTTCCAAACAGTCAGTATGAACAACGTTTAGGGAACTGTAATCTGTTCCCGTCTTCAGGTAGACGCACAGGGTTCAGGAACACGAGTGCAACTGCCTGTGACCACAAAACCACAGTTACAATTAATGCAGCTGTGTGTGTATTATGTAATGTGATATATAACAAGAAATGTTTGTAGCAGCACACGTATAACCTGTGCTTGTTGGGTAGTACATAATCTAATATCACTTCCGTGAAGGAGGTTGCCGATAATCTAGATCATGAGAAGAGAAAGGCCAAAAAAATCTGATCAACTTGACGTTTAACTCTTACGCCAAAATTCTGAGTGGCGATATACCAGTAACACGGTGGCCACCTGCCTGGAAAACCTGAAAGTATCAGGGAAATTGTGGCCGTCTGGAAATAACGGGGAAATTTCAGGTAATTTTTGGTCCAGCTGAAAAATTTCAGGGAATTTTCTTTCCTTGTTTGTTTTAACCTTCTGCAAAAGTCATATGAAGGAATATAATGGAGATCTGAGAGCATTGTAACATTTTTATCGAAAAATTCCAGTCATATAGAGGTGATTATACTCCATTGTCAAGTTTGTAGTTATTACTGCTGAATGTTTTGGCAGTTCACTGGCATTAGTGTTAGGAAGGACTTGAAATATTTACCTTTATTGGAAAATGCCAAAATGTTTTAATTCTTGCGAAAATCAGTGAAATGGTTTTTCTATCAGGGAAATCAGGGAATTTTCTTGGTGTCAATGAGTGGCCATCCTGTATTAGCAATACAGGAAACAAGTGCTACTTATATTCGTGCTTATGTATGGTTTTCAATTAACTGTGCCAGAATGTAGTAGTATTGATTCTTGTGACAACTTCAAGTAATGCTTCACGAAGTATTACTTCGAATAAGTACAGTACTGTGTATTCACAGTTAAGTAAAAAGTAAAACTTATTTTTTAAGTATTCATAATCAAAGAAGCATTGCTTATTCGCGTATATGGGTAGTACTTCATTAGAGCTGCTCTCTATTGGACTCATTTTTTGGTGTAGGGGTATGTTATTAATAGTTTTTCTTTCTCATTGATATCTTGTTACATATATTAAGAGTAAATTATGTTTTAAAAAAAAAATATTTCTGCCCAAAATTAACATGGAATGAACAGAAAAATAAGAAAATTTCAACACAGCTTTGCTATGAAAATCTTATTTATTTAATTTTTCGTCTTAATTTATGTTGTGAAGTTTAACCACAGTATGCACAATGAGAAAGTATTTCACACTGTAACAAGAAGAAAGAGAAATATTGAATTTACATATCTAAATTAATTAATGGTATTACAGCAATAAAAATTCAAAATTTTTTAAAAAGAAAGAAGAAAAATTGAAAATCACAAAACATTCAAAGAAAACAAAAAATAAAAACATTAACTATCACATTCACTTACATATCCATACATAGGTATATGTTATAATCCACTCTTCATACTAGAAAATGATCGCCTAAAAGAGTTCAGCACAGCTTTTGTGAAAGAGAAATACTTGCAATATTTCTGCCTCACCGAGTCTCACAAGTGCATTCCAAGTGTGTGCCGTGGCTATCATAAATGTCTTGGAATAGGCACTTGTGTGATGCTTAGGTATCAACAAAGCTAGGTTAACACATGAATAAGCGCTAACATTGTGGCAGGAGACAGAGTTAAGTTTGTTATATAGATAGAATGGGGATTTAGAATGTATGTATAACTTTTCTTAAAAATTGTAAGCTATGAAATTTAAGTCTATGTACTAGTCGCAGCCATGACAACTTTCTGTAATAAGAGATACGGTCTCAGGGTTTTAAGATTAAATATAAAACTGGTACATTAATTTTGAATCTTCTGTAATCTTTTTGCCTGTGATGTCAATCAAAACGTGTAAAAATTAATACCAGTCTAAGATATTTTTTTAAACATTCAGGTAGTTGGTTTTTTTAGAGGCTTCAATGCATGGAGGGTTGATAGCACCTTCTTGCGTACGTTAGAAATACGATGCGACCAGTTAAGCGTACTATGCAAAGTAATGCCGTGGTTTTTGACTTTCAGAAATTACCGATTTTAGAAATAATTCAATGTTGCCGAACATAATGGCTTGTGATTTATGGCGATTACGGCAATTAGAAGTCCATTTTCAGCTGACCAATAACCAACGGCCTCAAGGTCCATGTTAAACTCAGTAATGCTTTTTTGCTTTTTATGATATTAGCCAGAGGAAAGGAATAATCCAATTGCAAACTGTCACATATAAATGACGCTGTGTATATTTAAGTGATTTGGGAAGATCATTTATGAACAAAGTCTAGTAATCATGGAATGAGCATTGTTTAAGGAAAAAGAAATAAATTCTGTTCGACTAAAATTGCACTCGCTTATTACATGACCATGGATAAAATTCTGGTTTAAAAAGAACACAATGTTACATTTTGTTTTGTGTAGAAAATTTTTAAACTCTATTTATAACATTGAAACACATAAATTATTATTGTGGAGAAATACTGTATGTATTAACAAAATATGTATAAACTAAACATTTCCAAGAAACTTCTAAATGTAGGCTTACCCAGGCCTAATAAACATTACACCCACTAAAATGTAACACAATATTTTGGTAAATTTTTAGTCATCATGCTAATATGCAAATGAAATCATGGT
Source organism: Medauroidea extradentata (assembly GCA_003012365.1). Classification (NCBI taxonomy): domain Eukaryota; kingdom Metazoa; phylum Arthropoda; class Insecta; order Phasmatodea; family Phasmatidae; genus Medauroidea; species Medauroidea extradentata. Next base: position 13,466 of record PNEQ01009107.1, on the reverse strand, counting down.
TTACATAATACAGAGAAACCAAGCTCTGTGTTTCATTTATTAAAAACTATTATGCTTCAAACACATTTGATATAGCCTTATGCACACTACAGTAACGGCAGCATGAGATGTTGTAAAGTACGTGTTCAGGATTTGTAATAAAAAAAGCATTACATTTTTAGACAACAATAGTAGTGACACATCTGCCCACAAAAAGCATATACAGTACTGTATCTTGAGACAAAGTTAATTCTTGAACTTGTCTAGCCTAGAAAGAACAGCATTACGCAACACCTCTGCAAGACTAACTGGATTGCTTGAAGTATGATAAACAACAGCTTAAGGGCATGGGCCCGAGTTTCTTCGAATTTAACGACAATTATTTTTTAAAACATAAATGGGAGCCAATATCGTAAAATCACTTCGTAACTTTATTATGACTGATTTAAACTGCATACTCTAATTTCGTCGAGTCGGAAAACTGCAAAATAGTTGCTAATTAGTTAATTAACGAAATTTTCTTTTAATTGATAAATTAGCTATACTCATCATACAGCGTGTCTCGAAAAATTACATAGCGTAGTAAAACCAATTTGCGGAAAAGTTACGAAGCAATTTTACGATTTTGGCTCTCGTATGGATTAAAAAAAATAATTCTCTCGAAAGCCGAAAAACTCGGGCCCAAGCCCTTAAAGCTGTGGTTTGTATATCCATAGTTTTGTGGAAAGAATGTGCGAGATTTCTTTTCTTGCCGGTTGATGTGTGAACTATTCGTTCTTGTTTTCTCATCAAACAACGAAATGAATTCATTGTAAAAAATATTTTTATGCAGATGGCTAGAAACTGAAATGCAGAAATTGGTGTGAGCAGGCTGGTAATAAAAGTTGATGTGGTAGTAAAATGTGTACTTGCATAAATTGATCAGGTTACTCATAAATTCAGTATGTATGTATTGTTGCACATGTGCTGTGGAATATATGTGTTAAATATGTAAAATATCACATTGCATTTAACAATCGCCAATTTTAACGTGTTGGCTTACTTTGACAGTATTTGCTTATATATATATATATATACACACACACACATATAAATTTTTTTTTTCCTCTACAAGTGTTGCATCCCAATGCAAGATAAGGCTCTACATTTGTGTTAGATTATTTTATTTATGTGTTGAACAAACGTGTTCAAGATTTCCAGTTTGTGTTGAAAAACATCTTCAAAAATAAATCCAGTTGCTAGGAATCTCCAACTAGTAAATAGCTAGCAATGATTTTTTATTTCTTTTTAACATGTTTCTATCAAGACACAAAATATTTGTCACCCGATCTAAATAGTGTGTTCTGTTGTCTCTCTGTTGTATTATGTCACAATTTCCCCTCTCCCCCCCCCTCTTTTTCCCTTTCACTATTTAATGTGCAGTCTGAAGGTACCTGCACTAAGTTTTTCCTTTCAAATCACAGCTTGTTTCCCAATACATCTTTTGTGGGTGTACAGCATTTTTAGTGTTTCCACATGCTTGAAACAGTACTAGAATATGGTTTTAACATATGCTCTAATACTTAAAATGTCCATGGCAGCATAAAAGTTACCCCTTTGTGCAAATTTTGAATTGGAATATGCACAGGTCAGTTTCATTAAGCCATTTCAATCCAAACAAGAGTTCACAAATAAATTTTAGTATTACCTTTGTTTTCCAAAAATGATTTCTACAAATTTATAAAAATTGTTTTAACTTTCAAGTTTTAGCTCACACTTCAAAAAGTGTAGTTAGGTACATCTAGTCATGTTATTTTAATGAACTAACAATTCTACCATCTACGATAACGTTGTTTTCAGCATTCTTTTATTATATGAGCCACAGATTTCAAAAGTACACGGACAGAAATAAAAATATGATGAAACATCAGAAAATACATTTGACATTAAGTAATAAAAAGTTAGGATGTCATAATTTCTTTCCTTGTGCTGTAAAAGGAAAATGTCAGCTATAGCAGACTGTAGAAATTTATCCAAAATTACAATTAGACTGATTTCAAGAACCAATCCTAGCTAATCACGTTGTGCAACTTATGGCCTTTGTTGGGGTTGTTACTTGTATATTCATTGAGTATTGAAGCTGTGGCTGTTGGGAATTTTTCCCCAGAATATTTCTATATTCATGTTATTATTATAGAATTATTTGCTGTATTAAAGTTTTTATTCCCCAGTTCTGTGATATCATCTTCACGGTTCACTCATTCATTTACATAATTGTCCTGTCTATTTAGGTTTGTTATCTTATCGTTGCATCAATCTTGAACAGTTTTCTGGCATGTGTATCAGCTTCTTAGCATCAATATCATTGGAGAATAATGTGTAATTTCTACACCTTCTGAGTTTAGCTGGTACAGGAAAGAATGCTGTGCTTTCTGTGTTATGCAATTATAGAGGTCACTTTCACCAGGGCATAACACCCAACAAAGATCTGTTGAGCAAGTTGTATACTGTTTGGATGCTGTTTTGTCTTCTGGGGTGTAGTGTGATTGTTTTTATTATCCTCTTCCAGATGCAACATTGGCTGTGTGTAGGCTTCTATAATATTTCTGCTTCTCCTGCAGGATTCAGACCTGTGATGTTTGTACCATCTTTTAGGCTTTAGGCTTTATTTTGGTTTTCCAGTTATTGTAATGTATCATTTTGGTTAACCCATGGATAGGTCAGTCACCTTGGCCTCTCCTTTTTGTCCTGCATCACTAGCAGCAAGTGTGCTGGCATTGCTGGTATGCAGTTGGTAACCCACGACTAGAACGTGGTGTTAGCTACAATCAAAATATAGAGAGTTAGTGAATCTGCTTATTTCCATAATAATTGTGAGAAAGATATGGACATTAGGTCTGTGATATGATTATGCCATAGGTTGATGTAAAAATCATATATACTCATAACTTACATTTTGTTGTTTAATCGTGTAAAGAGTGAACACTGAATGCCAGTGAGTGTATGAAGTGTAAAATATAGTGCTGTGCATCACAGCTAAACTGGACCTGCATTGTGAGTAGGTAGTTCAGGAACTTGTGGATTGCATCTCATATTATAATTATTTGTATTCTTTTACTTTTTATTGTAAACTGTAGCACATAAGTATTGTGTTGTATTTATGTTGTAAAACTGAGTTTTTTCTCTCCTCTCTGTAGGCATCCACACTTTGACGGTAAACTATTGTTAATGAGAAAATTCTCCGCAGCATGCTGGATCGTAAGGCAGTTTACAATCATACTGCATGGTTAGCCAGTAGAGGTTACTTCGCAGTTCAGATGCTTTTTGGAATCTATGTAGTTTTTTGTAATTTTTACAGGCTCATCTATAAAATAATTACTAGAATATAATATTTATTGCAGTAATTTGTTGAAACCTCTCTTAGTGTGTAGTAGGTGATGTAATTACTGAAATTGCTTGCTAATGCATGATCCCATGCTGCGTCACTGTTAATTTTTAACAAAGTACTGTATAAATAAATAATTACCTGAGTTTTTTACATTTATTGTGCAAATTAATGCTCAGATTTGCACTTTTAGGCATGCAGTTGAGTTTGCACTGCAGTGATTTTGGCTTTCTTGCCAGACTCTTGAGACAGAAGAGTACCGATCAGGGCTGTGGTAGTACTATGTCTTAGAATTTGAGTTGTGTGTATGCTCCGGCTTGAACTTGTTTTGCTGTGATGTACTTAATATTTTGCGTTTTGTTAGTAGGGTCTTGCATTTAATCTACTGACAGTATGTGTGTGCAGATGCTGCTACTTGGCTTATTTTGGTTTCTTTCTTTTTTCTAGCCTCTGAAACCAAACATGGTTGGATAGAGGGTGTGGCAATTCTCATCTCGGTAATTGTGGTAGTCATGGTCACAGCCATTAATGACTACACAAAAGAAAAACAGTTTCGTGGCCTAAGAAACAGGATAGAACATGAACATAAATTTTCTGTCATTCGAAATGGTGTTGTCCAACAAATATTTGTAGGTGACATTGTTGTGGGTGATATATTGCAGGTAAGTTCTTATTGGATATTATGTTTTGTGTAGTGGGTGATTTTATGTATTAATGTAGATAATGTACAGTTGTACTTAATATTCAGATTAACTGTTTATTTTTTATTTTTACCACTTGTAGTTTTTATTCCAAACCCATCTTGTGTCCTGGAGTTATTTTTTTCTAATGCTGTATTTCAGTCACTACATTGGCTCTTCTTATCTTCATCTTCAGCTTCTTGAATTGCTGGTATATTCCAATATCTTGTCTGATTTGTTGTTCTTTTGTTTTTCCATTTGCCTTATCTGTTTGTAAGAATTTATATCTTTGCAGTTTCTTGTTTTCCAACTGTGAACATGTTGCTTTTAAGCAAAATCAACTATTTACAACTGTTCTCAAGCAAATATAAATTTGTAAGTGAAGCACAATATTTGTGTCTTTAACACTGTCGGTTTTTGTAAGCATTAAAAATTAAGGAATACACAGATGCCACTTTTTAACAATACTGATGTACCATAAACCCTACGCGATGCTTACATACACAGATACCAATATCTGTACTTGCATTTTCATAGCAATACCGGTGATGAAAGTGAAAGCATGGGTGTCAACATGCAACACAATACATTGTAAATTCTGTGCAATAAGAGCTTTACTTTAAGGCAAATATTTGGTGATGTTTTATGTACTGTATCAATGTTCATACATATTTGTGTACTTATCATCCAATGCTTCTTCCAGCCTGTGGCGGCATCAACCTGGTAAAACACCTCCATCTTTTGTCCTCCCATCACTCTTCCTCTTTTACTGTCTGCCAGTCAGCTCTTCTTTTTGCTCCTTCCTTCACATGTACTTATCATCTCTTCCTTGGTCTTCCCTTGGGTCTTCTTCCACTTTACTTCAATTTCCTTAAACAACCTCTCACTACATACTATATACCCATACCACTTCATTTGTGCTTGTCTACAATATGTGGGATTTCCTGGACCTTAATACTTTCTTGTACCACTTAATTTCTCAACTTGTGTACTCAACTGTAAACAGTGTTTTCCCCAGCAAAAATTTATGTCTGGGTGGTTTATGAGACCAGCTGGGTGGATCGTAGAATACGCTTGATGGTGTTGATGGGAATGTCTGTTTCTTAGCCGGGTGGTAGAGAAAACTAGCCAGGTGGAGCGCCCGCCAAAGTGGGCCTGGGGATAACACTGTGTAAATAATGTAAATCGTTTTAAAAATTACTATGCTACAGGTCACACACATTGTAAAAAATTATAATTTTCGTACGTAAAAGAATTAATAAACAATCAAAACTTCAACATTTTTGGGAAAATGTAATATAAGCAGTCTACTAGTCCCAATGATCTAACTGCTTAGAACTTTTTTTACCCTAGTTTTGAAGGCTTCCTCAATAACAGAACACAACCACTAAAATTGTGTTATAGGTACGGTACTGATATTATGTTTATACAATAGCATGGTGCACTTATGTGCTGTAGTACAACATACGCCGGTATTGTATGTGTGTAGTTATAGGTAACTGAAGAAAATACTGATGCGAATGAACAGTCAAAGTCACTGATTTTACCTATACTTAGTATCAGTAACAGTATTGATATACAGTATATCTATTAAAAATGCTTACGACGTACAATCTGTCAGTCATGTAAGAATTGTAGCAAAGTTAAATATTTACTGTTTCGGATGAAAGGTTGTTTTGTCAATTTTTTTCTGGTGCTTCAGTTTAGCTTTGAACAAAAAATCAGCAAGTCTTTCACATTAAAAATAATATTGCTCTGCATAACCAAGCCAAATGTAAAAGCTTCCCCTTTAAACGTATTAATTTATTTATTCTGGAACATATTCAACAAAATCTAAAGAAAAGCAAAAAGTTTTGAGTGTTAATTATTAATTAATGTCGAAATACATGTTCCATCATAATTAACAGTTCAATAATTATATGTGAACAAAACTTCACTATTTACTACCGTCCACTCAAAAGAAAATGCTATTTTGAAACCATCATGGTCTGTTTACAGTATTTACAAAAATTTCATTGTGAAAGTAATTAAAATCTTTCATCACTACAGTTATGAAACAACCTCTGTGAGGTACTTATTTGAACAAAATTGTTTCGAATAATGAGTTTCCACCAAAAATGTGTATTATATAAAATTTGTTTGAGCTGGTTTTACATTATGATAATTTTCTTTACTTCTGTTCATACTGTATTGGTGGAAAACGCAAACTGCAATAATTAAATAATGTTCTGGATAGTTTTGTAATTAGAACAGCATCTTGTAATTTACATTGGCTTTTGGTTACTGAACATGTATTCAGTGCTTAATCTTATAGTTGTAGCTTGAGAAACGTACATGCTGCAAACTAACATTTAGAATTTAATCAAGTGCTAATCACAACTAAACCAGACATTGTGAAACCAGCCCTTAGTAGATTGAGAACCTTTCTTTTTAATAAAATGAATAAACAAAGTTTCATTGTTCTGAATTCGTGCCAAGCTGTTGGGTGTCGCGTAGAGGTCTATTCAAGAGGATTCATGGTCCAATCACTCTTTGGTGTTAAAGGGATGTCATCGATTATGCAGCCCGTCAAAATTCTGACCAAGAATTTGAACTAGTGGTCTCGTGAATATAATGCCTGCCGCTCTGTGTCGCTGGACGGAGTACTTAATTGAAAGATTCCGAAATTCACAATCACTTTCGTTAAACGGTCAGTCTTGCGACTCTATGTCCACCTCGCTCTCAGCTGTTAAGGACCAAGTTCCTTAATAAAAATCTCAAATTATCCCAGTTCACAGAACACTCGGCGGACAGCAAGTCTACCTCTCACAGATGTTCAGGTCGAAGTCCCTGATTAATAATCTCAAATGAATCACAATTGGCAGGACACACCGTGAACACGTCTGCCTGCCTTGAGGGGTCAGGTTGAAGTCCATAATTAATCAATATTGCCATCAATCACAGTTAGCAGAATAACTTGCGGACACTACGCATGCCTCTCTCTGGGTTTCAGGCCGCAGTCCCTCTGAAATAGGTGCTTTCGGCAGGTAACATCTTTATGTCGCTTCAAAAAAATCTGACAGCCAATCTTCGACCTGCTTCCTAACTATAGCCACGCCTCCTTGCAGTGAGTCCTTAGCTATCCCAACCACTTTGCCATTTGTCACATAATTTTCTGTTCCTATTACATTGTTGTTAATGATTAAACATATACAGTATTTACATAAATCCTGACACATCAATTACAAATTATTTGTCGTTCTTACAAGATAGCCTCTGATTGGCTGCCCCCACCCTTCCATTTTTGGGTGGGCATGTCCCCCCTCCTGTCCTTCCTGAACAAAGCCAGAAAAAGTGCTTGGTTTTTTAAAAGTATGCCTAATACCGCTGTCTGACGCTACCAACACTGCTTCACAATACAAAAGGTAGGGTCGCTGTGTTGTCTAAGAGTCCCTGTGGTGGGACATGTTTCTTGTTTTGATGTTAGAAAGGAAGAAGTAACACAATAGCAAAATGAAGCTATTATAGCTGTACATAATTGAGCTCTGTCCAATGTCAGGATTGTTCACACACACTACCTTGTACATGCAGTACAGGAATTCTTCCATTCTACTGGACTACCCACCAAGATAATCCATTTAGGAGGCATTATTTTCATTTGTGTGGAAAAAGGCCAATATTTATTTACGCAAAGTGGTTGAGACTGAATTGCCATCTTTACCTACATCTTGCTCTTATGTATACTTAGAGAGAAAATGCTGAAAATTCTTCCATACATATATTAATTAGGTCACCGTCTGAGCCCCTGATACTAGGAGAGCTCAATTATGAACAGCTATAATTGCTTCATTTTGCCATTGTGATATTTCTAACATATTTCTTTCAGTATTTCTCTACTAGTGGTAATTTATAGGTGATTCGTGATAAAGTGAGCACTTTTGTTGATTTTGTTGTAGAATAGTAATTAAAAAATAATATTCATGTGACTTAAGATTTCTCTTGTTGAATTCAGTACAATCTCATATGTTTTGTTACTTATTTGCTTTCTTCATATTAAAAAAAAAATAACTTTAAAATATGACTAACTGAAAGGAAAAATATTTAATATGGTTTCAGGAGGACTCACTTTATCCCAAACCTCCTTTAATGTTTTGTTAGTGAATCGAAGGTGGGAATGTAGTTTTTCTCTTTTATCCTACAGGTAAAATATGGAGACATGCTACCAGCTGATGGAATACTCATCCAGAGTAATGACTTGAAAATTGATGAATCCTCACTTACAGGGGAATCTGACCATGTTAAAAAGGGTGTTCACATTGATCCAGTACTTTTGTCTGGTAAGTTTTTTAGTATTTCTCCCTGTTAGTAGGTAATTTCTTGAAACGTAATTGTTCTGTGAGATGATTTGCAAAATGTGTAGTGTGATGGGTCTCCGTCTAGGTCGTTATTTGTTATTTGTATATAGAGGTTGTGAGTTACGACGTCCCTGTTTGCGGCACTAAAATGTGATGGGTGTCCTCCGTCTACGTCGCCGATGTAGTTGTTGATTCCGGGACGTAACTCTCCCCCCGTTGCTATTGCAAGTAGTCAGCAGGCAGAAAAATGGCAAAACACAGCGAGCTGATGCAGAGGCGGTGTCTATTATGTTGATGCCCGGATAGCAGTGAGGTTAGTCCGAAACTGATGAAAAAATAATAATAAGAAAAATTATATCTGCATTTTATTCTGTTTAACCTTTCTTTTGATGCACTTTAACGGACAAATGCAATTCATAAAGCGAGTGCTCGCCCAGAGTTAGTTGAGGTGACTTTTCTATCTACGTATTACGACTTGCCGCTTCCCTCCGTAATAGTACTTGGTCCGGCACTTTATCTACCTTAGTTCTGACTACGCGGTTACCAGTACCTACTTCTGGTTGGTTACATTACTACAAAATGGAAAGGCAGTATGCCAAAAAAGGAGAGACAAACAAAAAGACTAATCTCTTCTAACGAATTCGTCCTCTAGGCTTCACAGCTCCTCTACCACGTTTAACACGTCCTCCTCTTGCCGCCATGACGCCCCAACTAATCAAAACACTCAGCCGGCCATCTCCCGGTGACCGGTCACGAGCTCCGATGAAACACAACTACCTGATGCCAAACACAAACAAGAAAAACTTAGCCGGCCATCTCCCGGCGACCGGTCACGAGCTCCGATGAAACACAACTAACCGATGACAAACACTAACAAGAAACCTTAGCTGGCCATCTCCCGGCGACCGGTCATGAGCTCCGATGAAACACAACTAACTTTCCTGGGCGGACACCCGGACTTGCTCGGCCGAGCGGCGGAGGGATACATCAGGATCCAACGTACCTAAAAAGCTGATTAATTGATGTTTATAACCTAAAAATTGTATGTAACATAGATACTGATAAATTTACAAAGCATTTTATTTCATAATACCAGCTAAATATTCCTTAAGTTATTAAATGGGGATGTGCAGCGTCATCAATCTGTCGCGGATCACCACCTTCACGGAGTTTTGCGCCCGACACTACCACCCACGTCGATCGAGAAACGCCCGGCAGAGCTCATCACATTCCAGCACGTCCCTATACGTGCCTCCAAGCGAGTGAACTCTGACCTGCCTGCCAGATAAATCCGTCCAAGCACAGGCTAGCTCAGAGCTTATTTGAAATTTTAAAAGCCAGCACTTCTCTGTACGTGCTTCCAAGCAAGAGAACTATGACTAGCCTGCCACATAAATCCCATTCCAGGAGAAGCAAGTTAAGAGGCTACTTGAAATTTAAAAAATCCAAACAAGGCAAAGTATAAGAAAAGTTTACTTAGAAAAGTTGCTTGAAATTAAATTAGCTTTAAAATGAGTCCAAACACGATAAAATTGACACGTAAAATTAAATACCTTTCTCTTGCTTTAAAGTTAAATTTTAAATTTTGAATAGACCTTTAATGTTAATTTCTCTACTCGCATCCCCAATTAATATGTTGGATCCTGCCGTATACATCCTTATACCTGGTTAAGTTGGCCTACTTAATTTGTTATAAACAAAGAAAAAAATATTAAGACAAAAAAAATTGAAATTACTGTATGATAAGAGGCCCAGTAAGTGCTAAGTGCCAGTGCACGTCACAGTAGCTATAGCTAAGCTGAACAAATACAGTGTGTAAAAATCACAACACATATACACAAATAACAAGCAACACTCAGAAAAGAGAGAAATTAAATTTTCTTCCTGCGCAGTTAGTTAATAAAGTTAATCATGGTGTCTCGAAGCATGTTTACGTTGGTTATACAAGAGTCCAATAAAGATGCTGGCATAATATGTTGCAAACTTCCAACTTGGTAGCAATGCACAAAATACGGGAACATGAGAGCAAATACATAACCGAAGTCGTTACGTGCTTAATTCAGCTTGAAGACCGAAGATGTTCAGAAAAAAAAAACACTCATTTAAGTACTCGACAATGAGCATACTTCTGGAGGACCAGGAATATTATTCCAAGTTAATGAAGGACTTAAATGAGGTGAAGCTTTGTAGTTTCGGAACTACTTGGAGTGGTGCTGCAGTCTGTTGTGGGAAGCAAATACATAGTAAACACGCCATACTAATAAAACTTTAAATAAATTATAAGCTCATTTAATATGGTTTTGGTTTTAGTTGGTGACTCAGGTAGATAACAGGTTTTCAAAAGAAGGTTATAGTCAATTTGCGTAATATGCAATAATAAATTATTTAATAATTTAATTAATGAAAAATTTTTATAGTATCAGTAATAGCCCCCCCCCCCCCCCCAAGTGTTTTGCATTTTTGTTGAAATTACTAGAGTTAAAACCAAGAGTATTATGTGCATTATAAAGACATGGACAGCTATAAATGGCGGGGATGTGTTCTTTAAAGCATATTGGCTACTCTCTTACTTTTAACTTTAATAATTTCAGCCAACATTCAAAACACTTGGGTGGCTATTATTGATACTATTAAAAAAAATTTTAATTTCTCTACTGCTTTTCCCATTAAAAATCACATGTGTAACCAACACAAGATCCTGCTGAGTGTGAGCTATAGTAATAATGTGTATTAGAAATACAACACAGAGGTTAAACTTAAGAAATATAGGTAACTAGTATATTTATTTTTAAAAACCAATAAAAAACATGTTCCAAATGTAAAATTACACCTATCACCATGACACCATCAAAATACAGAGAGAACAATGTTGCCAACTTTTTCAATGGAAAGTACCGTATTTACTCTCATAATGTTCGCAGTGATTTGACAATTTTTAACTGAAACAGGTGAGTGCTGACATTGAGGGGTTTTCAGGAAAATTATATTTTTGTTTAAAAAAAAATTTTAAATGCACATTGTTCTTTACTCATCTATAACTTTCTTCTCACACAACTATAGGCAAAGATTTTTGGGGTGTGCAGATAACCTTAAAAAAGACAAGGTAGTCTCATTAATCCATTCATTCACAGTCTTACTAATTTCTGTAAACAAACCATAAATATACACATTCATCCATATTTACTCGTTTATAGCATGCCGTTTCATCAAGAATAAAGAAAAAGGTTTCTGGTGTCTGTGGGAAACATAAAAAAAATAAAAGAATCAATTTTTATATCCATTCATATGTGGAATTTGTTGAAGACAGGTGCGGATATTATGTAAATTAAAAAAAAAAAACTTTTGTAAGGTTTTGAAAATAAGGATGTGGACATTATATGAGCGTGGCCATTGTGCAAGTATATAGGCTACTGTCTGACTCATTACAAAAATTATGAAACAGATATGTCGTTTTTAGTTTATTCTAAAATGAAGTTGGCAAAAATGTTCAATGTAACTAAAAATGGTGAAGAAAGATCCCTATGGAAACAAACTTTGTTTCCGACAACGTAGACGTCGTATATATATTTCTTGCACACACACACACACACACACACACACACACACGTGTACACATACAAAAGGGTTAACATTTCGCCACACATTTAACAATAAATTGTGCAGTAAAATATAGATTATCAGTAGAATAGTGGAGATTGATAGTTGTAGTAACAATCATTTCCATAAATTATTGTTGCAGTCGTGCTTTATTTGTACATATAAGAAAGATTTTTTTAAGGAGACTTGTGAGGAAGTAAAAATTTTTTACTCCGCAAGTCATGTTTACAAAAGAGCGTGGAAATGGGTATGCCCATCAAGGATTTTCTATTAAACAACGGTGTGCGTGAGATTGGCAACGAACATTTGTGTATAGATGTATTCGATAAACGAAAGCTGGGAAGTTCTGAGTCTCGACAGACATATAATAAATTATATTTTATGGTAACATGGTATATGTATTTAGTACAGTAGAACCCTGTTATAATGTTTCTGAAGGGACCATAAAAGTGTTTACATTATAAATGGGAAAACATTGGAAGAGGGTAGTTTCCTATTACAAAGTAGTTTCAAGGACCAAATGAAGGTAGCATTATAACCAGGAAAACATAAATGGAACACTATAAGAGGGTTCTGCTGTATATAATTATGTTGAAATTGTGAGACTTTATTGTTCTTAAACACAAGGTACAGTATCAGTAACGATTTAGGATAGTTGTAATTTTTATTGTTGCTTCGTCTTATGCTTTCTTCACCAGTATGTATTTGTTTAGGATTGCAGATCAGAAATTATTAGTAGGTTTTTTGAAAATTTGATTTGTCATAATTATTTTGTAATTTTAACATATTATTTTAGTGAGGAAGTGTATTACACATTTTCATAAATCAGTGATTTGCATTTAAATTTGTTCTCCTTAATTGTATATTAGCAGTCTTTCTAACTACCCAATTTTTTCGCCCCTTAAAATTTGGATTAAAAAATTTCAGTTTTTTTACTCTTTTCTCTCTCTTTCTCTGTTTTCTCTCTCTTTGTCTGTTTTCTCTCTCTTTGTCTGTTTTCTCTCTCTTTGTCTTTTTTCTCTCTCTTTCTCTTTTTTCTCTCTTTCTCTTTTTTCTCTCTTTCTCTTTTTTCTCTCTTTCTCTTTTTTCTCTCTCTTTTCTCTCTCTCTCTTCTCTCTCTCTTCTCTCTCTCTTTTCTCTCTCTCTTTTCTCTCTCTCTTTTCTCTCTCTCTTTTCTCTCTTTCTCTTTTCTCTCTCTCTTTTCTCTCTCTCTTTTCTCTCTCTCTTTCTCTCTCTCTTTCTCTCTCTCTTTACTCTCTCTCTCTTTTCTCTCCCTCTCTTTTCTCTCCCTCTCTTTTCTCTCTTCTCTCTCTCTTTTCTCTCTCTCTTTTTTCTCTCTCTCTTTTTTCTCTCTCTCTTTTCTCTCTCTCTTTTCTCTCTTTCTTTTTTCTCTCTCTCTTTTCTCTCTCTTTTCTCTCTCTCTTTTTTCTCTCTCTCTTTTCTCTCTCTTTTCTCTCTCTTTTCTCTCTCTCTTTTCTCTCTCTCTTTTCTCTCTCTCTTTTCTCTCTCTCT
>PNEQ01009104.1:5422-22126 GCA_003012365.1 Medauroidea extradentata | reverse complement strand
CTTTCCATCACGCAATAAACATAAATGTTTCAAGTAACGATGACACAAAACGTAAACTTTTACTATTCAAAAACTCACAAAAGCTCATTCCCGCCCACGTAAACAAACAATTTTGCACACTGGTCCGCATGGAGCGCTGTAATCAGTTTTCGCCAGAAAAACGCCTCCGTGTCCGGTATTATCCTCTACTGTATTTGCTACCAATGCAGTATGATCTTACGACGTTAGTGCAGCGCGCAACTGCAGTGTTTGTTTTTGTTGTTGGCCTTAATTTTGTAATTCTTTGCTAACGGGAAAGAAGGATAGATTGTTCGTACTCCGTGTAAATATTTGTTTAGAGACGGATCGGTATCGCCTACATTGACTTTGTATTATGCTGTATCAAACACAGCACCATGGCTAAATTAACTAAGGTTAATTCAACCATGGCACAGCACAGTGTAAAATGTAATTTGTCCAGTAAGACTTATGTAATGTTGATGTATATGTTACAGTGAAAAAAAAAAAAAAAAAGGCGATAACGCCAACTGCGCCATGAATAAAGTCGATATTAAATGAATTCGCTTCTGACTAAAAGGGAAATTTTCTTACATTTCAGAAAGTTTTGAATTGGTATGTTGTCGACTTTGATATATGTAAAAGTGTCTGCTAGCACCAAAAGAGGTTGTGTTCGTTTCTATTTACCGACAATTTGACGATGTTTTCCACAATCCTAAAATACGAGTATTACGACACTCCTGAGGGTGAAGATTGTGAAAAGAAATTATTTTACACGACTAAGTTAGCTGGCATCGCAGGCTTGGGTGTATCCTTCCTGGATTGTGTGCTTCTCTCCCATCCAAAAGGTGTTGTGCAAACTTTGGGGAGGGTTGGATATTTTACATTTCCATTTGTTGGCATGGCTGCTGCATTTACAACAACCACTTGTCTTGCGACCAATTTTCGACATAAAGATGACAAGATTAACTATGCACTTGGTGCCATTGCTGCAGGAAGTATTTTTGGTACTTGGCGGAAGAGCATTCTTGGTGGTTTTGTAATGTCTGTTGCTTTCACTGCATTAGCAATTGCAAAGAAAGCATCAATTGAAGATGGCTGGGAATTTTTCCCGGAAGTCCAGTACAGACAACGGTTGCAGCACGATTGGACACTGAGAAAGCAGCGTCCAGGAAACTGGCGTGTTTCTGAAAGTGATCAGTGAAGAATGAGAAAGGCAACTTTTGCTGTCTTCTTCAGTGTAGCATATATTTTATAATGGTATTAACAATATTGTACCTTGTATCAGTCATGTTGATTGTAGCATTGTAATTGCTTTTCAGGAGTGTAAATACAATGTTGAGATACTTTTTCTGCTTTGAATGAAATTGTTGCATATAACAGTGTGAAAGTTACTATGCTGGAACTTTTTTCATTTGTTGTGTTGTCCATAATGGTTCATTTTTCTCACCCCTCTCATTGATAATTAGTTCTTCAAACTTTCTAATTAAATACATGTTGAAACATAATAATATACAAATTAGTCAGTCTCTGTTTAAGGACATTTAGGCCTATAGCTCTTTTTGAGTAAATCTTGGGATGAACATTTCATACTAAGAGTGCAGTGTTTTTTTTTTTTTTCGACGGGACATCAACCGATGACCTGTTATTTTATTTGTAGGAAGTATTTGATTAAGTCAAATACAGGTTTCTATGCCCTTGTTTTAAGATTGCTGTTGATATTTTATAAACTACAGCAAAGCGAAAAAGTCATTTCTAGCACTTTTGAGGAGCTTGGTACAGGGAAAGGATTGAGAGGATAACTACTTGCTACTGGGCGTCAACCCATTTGCAAGGGAATTATTATTAATTGTTTAATACTCTTTATGCAGTTGTCACATTTTTACGAACTTGGTCTTGTTCCATCTCCGGAGACTTCGATAAGGTGCTGAAAATGTTACACGTCTGGCGTACGGAATGAAATTTTTACCAAATGTTTGTTGGATAAGCACTAAACAAATCACGTCTGGTGTACGGAACGAAATTTTTACCAAATGTTTGTTGGGTAAGCACTAAACAAATATTTCTTTTTTTTAAGATGGGGAATAAATATGTGCGTCATCTAAGAAAATAGTTTGTTACCAGAACCTAACACTGAATGCAACACACCTGGTTTTTTCACTTATTACCTGGTATGTTATTTGTATGTAAAAATGAGATTAGCCTGCACGTGACAGTTAGGCCTACATATTTGGTTGACACAATTGTAACAAATTGTTCAAAAAATACACAAATTTATTTACATTTTGTTGCCTCAGCCAAGCCTTAATGTTTGTACATACTGTGGTTTACAGTCACACATAAAAAAAATGTATACACCAACAAAGGATAAAGTTTGTTAATATGTGATTGCAGGGTGCCACACACCTGTAATTATCAGGGAAATAGTGGCCACTTGGAAATAGCAAAATTTAAGGGAATTTTTGGTAATTTCAGGAAATTTTCATGCCTCTTTCATTTTGAGCCTCCCCAAAAGTCATAGGAAGGAATATAATGGAGTTTTAAAAGTATTAGCATTTTTGTTCAAAAAATTACTACCATCTTGTAGAGGTGATTATACTGGACATTGTCAAGAACGTAGTTATTACTAGGCCTACTGAATGTTTTGTCAAGTTTGCCAGCAATAATGTCAGAAAGGACTTGAAATGTTTACCTTTATTGGAAAATGTGTTGAATAAAATGCCAAAATGTTGTTTTAATACTTGTGAAAATCAGGGAATTTTCTTTGATGCAATAAGTGGCCACCCTGGGCCGGTAGATCTACATTTGTTTGAATGTCATGCTTCTTACAGGCCATGTATGTCAATCAGGATGCAACACCTTCTGTAGCCGCCGTTGGTGACGGTTCTGTATATTTCACGCATATTGCTGGTTAGGCACCCCATTTGATTGTGAGTTTATTCTCTTTCGATGAACTCATTTGCCTGGCTGTGGATTCTTCTGGATCCTGAGGCCATTTTTGTTTGTGCTGTTTTTGTGTAATGTAATATTTTCTTGTACATTTTCGACTGTACGTACAGCGTACAGAGTTAAATTGCGTTTTTGGCTGTATGGTTAAATTCCAAGGCCAGGGGCTGTGCCCCGCAACGAGAGAAGACTAAAAAGGCTGCAACAATCTCAAATGTTCACTGTTGGTCTTGGATACTAATGAGTGCTCTTCTCAAAGCGATAGGTCCCAGGTTTGAATCTTTGTGTTATACTTTTTTTTTTATTGGTTGAAACAAAAATTATGCACAGCCAAACAAATATTTAATTGGTGCTGACCACAAATTACTTACACTTTGGGACAACAAAGTAACTGTGTTATAGCAACTAAAATATTTATTTTGTCATGCATTCAAATTAATTGGTATCACCAAACAGATTTTGGTTGCCTCAACTAAACATTTACCTCAGTGTGATTTAAAAAGCTTCTATGAATTTGTATCACAGAAATTAACAGTACGTGAAACACTTGCCAGTGAAAAAATTCTTCCTGGTTTGCTTGTTTAGAAGATCCACACAAGGACTCTTCATCTGCGAACTGTTAATTTATTTTCCTTAATGATTGCCTCACTGATAACTTTGGTAATCTATTTAGGTTTTCAGTGACAAATTTACATTTAGCCCAAATACAGCCTCAGCTGTTTCATACCACTAATATTTTGGATGAAATTCTGTACATTTTATGCCATCACTATTATCTCTTGCTTGCAGACCCAAACTTTTGTAATTTGTAGATGCTAGAACATTTAAACAAAATTAAACCTTTTAATTGCCATCAAAACGTTGCTTGTATCTATGGATACTGTAGCTTACTTCCTGTAAACTTGAGTATTTTTACCCCCGACGAAAAACAGGGGTGTTATAAGTTTGACGTGTCTGTGTGTGTATCTGTTTGTTTGTCTGTGGCATCGTAGCTGCTAAATGAATTGACCGATTTTAATACTGTTTTTTTTTTTTTTTAAGTTGACATGATCGAGACGGTTCTTAGCTATGATTCAAGTACATCTGTTCAGCCGTTAAATGGTAATGAGCTCTTGTATAGTTTTTAAATATTTATTCCATGAAGTTTTACGTAGCAACGATGCACTGAATGCAGCTACATACTCATTGTTTTCATTTTCATTAAAAATAATGAATCCTAGATATTTTCAACTAGGACTTTTTTTAATCACATATGCAAAAAAGAGGTGTTATATGAGTTTAATGTGTATATCTGTGTGTGTCTGTGACATTGTAGCTTCTAAACAAATGGACTTATTTTTTGATGCAATTTTTTATGCAGTTTTATTTATTTTTTTTTTAAATCTGACGTGATCAAGATGGTTTTTAACTATGGTTCAAGGAAATCTGTTCAGTCGTTTGAAGATAATAATCTCTTTTCTAGTTTATTTTTGAGTGAATGTAAGCAACTGTACTGGTCTGATCAATTTGAAATTTAGTATCCTGTGAATCTGAGGTGTCTTTAAATATTTTAAACATTTGTGAGTTAGGTAGTGTCAATGCCACTTACGTTGCTGCTACCATCATAGAATTATCTATATTTAACTAATGTCCGACCTGCGAGGAAGGTACCTGTGCAATGTTTTGATTGCAGTAGACAAATATCATAAACCTTTTGAAGATAATATAGGCTAAGTACATGTCATTCCATGTCAAGCGATCCAAATTTTTTAGCTTCACCCACTTATATTTTATCCAAATATGGCTCATATAATGTACCACCTAAGATAGTAAAACTGTGATACTTTTTAGATTTTTGGTAACATTTTTCTAAGGTACATCTCTGTGAAATCTAAAAATTTAACATTTTCCCATTACCATTTAATTACAAAATTGTTATTTGGGGTAGGAATTAATAGACAGATGTTTCAAAAAGGATTTTGTAGGTTATTTTTGCTTTCATATGATATATAAGATCACCTGTTTTGAGAGTACAGTAAAACCTTTTAAAAAGTTCCTATTTAAGAAGTTTTCCCGCTTAAGTTACAATAATTTTTATGAATACGGTAGTAATTTGACCCTTTAAAGATTTTTCAGTCCCACCTGTGTATTTAGAGTTTATATTGTAAATGACATTTTTCAGAGTGCTGTACTGTAAATGTAAACTCTGGCCTAGCTTACCTGACTAAAAGCACATGGCAGTGTTTATTTTTAACCCCCGATGAAAAAGAGGGGTGTTAAAAGTTTGACGTGTCTGTGTATCTGCGTGTCCGCCTGTAGCATCGTAGTTCCTAAACGAATGGACAGATTTTGATGAGTTTTTGTTTTGTTTGAAAGCTGACTTTATCGAGTGTGTTCTTAGCTGTGATTCAACTAAATATGTCCAGCCGTTTAAAGATCATCAGCACTTTTCTAGTTCTTTTTGAGTGAATGTGAACAATTCTACTGGTCTGACCTTAAATTTTAAATTTAAGTCTTTATTATCACATCAGCAGAAAGGTACAAACTGGTTTAAAATAGAAACTAAGCAGGGCTTTTTTTGAGCGCTCACTTGATCCCAAACTGGCAATACTTTTGAACTGTATACCATCAGAAGCCTCGTAGTTTACTGCTATAGAAAAAAATGGTTGCCAGATCTTTGTTCCAGTGAAAATATTGAGCCTTATCTTGCAAAACAAAGGCAAAATTCTCTGCAAAATCAAGTGGAAATTAAAGCTTAATTTGTATTTACATTTTGTTTTAGGTTGTTATAGACTGTTGTTTGCTATGAAAGAATGTATTTTCAGATTCAGTTATTATTCTCATAATGATTCTAACAAATCTTTTGTTGCATTAGTGAAGGTTTTGTATATGCACCTGTCCACTGTGAGTGAGTGAGAGATTTCGGTCAGCGGGTCTTAAGGCTGGTGAGGGGTGACATGGGGTGAGTTATGGAGCAGCACCGGAATGAAAGAGTAGGGATAAAGGGAGATCCTTGAGAAAACCCGCAGACTAGCTACATCATCCGGCACAATTCACACATGCGAAAATCCAGGGACTGACCCCACCAGGAATCAAACCCGGATCGCCTTAGTTGGGCCTGTCCACAGTCACCCATTTGCTTTCAAGTAATCTGGTCGACCTCTTATTTCATGCTTGTGAGTATGCGTCACATAAGCGGCTTACTCACCAGGCGTGCAACAGTACTACTTATAATGCTGCAAGATAGACGGGAACTTGCGCAGACCCCAGTTAGTGGTGGGGTGCACACTACTGCCATGTGACTGGCGCTAGGAGAAGTGGAGATCAGTTAATGGCTTGATTCGGGTGCGCGAGGGTCGCTCCAGCGTGTCGTGTAGGGACCCAAGTTCACATAACAAGTACATGTGCGTAAAATCTTTTATAACGCAGCGACGAAGAAGTCGATGTATGGTTTAAAATACATTTCAGAAGCGGCAAGTGCTATGACAGGTGTGTCTGAATCAACCTTAAAAAGGATTTTAAAGAGGAAAAACTCAAGGAAGTTGGAATTTTTCTACATTTACGGCAGGGACATGCCTATTTTTCTAAGAGGGAGATGTAGGGGGGGGGGATTATTATAAAACTTTTGCATTGCCAGTGATCTGACACTGTGGGTGTAGTCGCCAACATCGTCTATATGTTCCCATACTGCAAATAAACCAATCTCATTCTGAAAATATAATGTTTGGGAAAATAAAGAAGGGGGTCCTTCCGAGGTTCACTGAAGTGGATGGAGGTAATGGTTCCCTGTTCATAGCGTAGCCCTGACTTGCAAAAAAAAAATTATATAGAATGTGAAGAACAAATTGAAAGTGATGGTTTTTATGTGCAGAGCAGTGAGAAAGAAAACGCACAAGTTTTGAATTGTCAGAAAAACAGTTCCTACTTTAAATAATATCAAACAAGGCTTTGCATGATGATGGGGTTTGGGATTGCAGCAAAAAACTTTTGAGAAAACTGCTAAAGGGGAAAGGATTTCATCGGAAGAAGTGTCAGTCGATGAGGAAGATTGGCCTGGTAAGGGCCCTTAGTCTGCCAAATCGAGCACAGGCAAATCTTTTATGAAAGAATCTATCAATGTAAAACCTTTTTTGCTATAAAGAGGGAATAATTTTAACACATGGATGTTTTCATTAGAGAAGTTGTTTAATTATTGAAAAAAGTGAGAGTGGCATGACTGTTAGTCAGGGTTGCAGCAAAAGTGAAGGAGGGCAGGCGAGACAGAATGCCCCGGGCCCCAGCCATGGGGCTCTGGTCCTTGTCCTAAATTCTGAGAAAAAATTGTGCTTTAATTTTTCAGCTATAAAATACATCTACATTAACTATGCTATGTTTATATATATATGTTTATATATATATATATATATATATATATATATATATATATATATATATATATATATATGTAAGGATGTATAACATACTTCGCAATGTTATTTATGCTAACAAATGCACATTAATTAAATGTGTAGTCAGCAAATATTTTTCTTAAAATTTGTATTCAGATCATAGGGGCTCCAAACAATATTATCTTTCCCAAGCCCCTAGAAACCTTGCTGCGAGCCTGCTGTTAACAGGCTGCTGTTGTGTAAACCTTATTTGTGTAATTAAATAATATGTGTTAATATGTTTGAGTGATTTGCGCATCAGTGTGTGATGAAATGTTTTCCAGCCATTACTAAATTATGCAGTCCATGCATTATATCAGTATCACGTTCGTGTAAATCAGGCTGGCGTTCTGTTAGGTTGTTTTGAGGGGAGGTGTCGGCATGGTCACACAATCCATTCCAAGCCTTGAAGGGGTGGAAAGGGGAGGGCCAACATGCGCACAGCAATAACGCACAAGGTTCCGAAGTAACTTGCCGCACTATAGACGCGCATTTAAGTAGTTTTGGTTTAAGTTCTTAAATTATTTTTACTGTTTTTAAACTGTGTTCTACAATTTGATGGAAGTAGTAAGTCTACTAGTGTGGTACTGCTGTGTGCGTACAACATACATATTTAAAAAAAACTTTAAATTGAAACTCCTTCTTGAAGGTTAAGGTGGCATAAAATTGCTGCAATAGTTTGATCCGTGGTCATAGTAGTGTTTTACTGTAAATGTATTGCTAATGTGCATGTTTGCACTTTGTCATGTATAATATAAGAAGCTTAATCGTCTGTGGCCATAAATGTAAATGCAGTAACTACAGTACACCCCACCTCCAATACCAGCAACACTACCAAACCCAAAAATACAGAAATACCCCTGGTGGTACCATATCATGAAGGCGTAGGCAAACTCCAACCCATTCTCAACTCAGACTACAAAATCTTGTCCTCCTCACCACAAACCCAAAACCTTCTTTCCAGACCGCCCAACCTCCGCAACAAACTAGTACGCCCCAAACTCCCCCACCTTCTACAGCTACCAACACTACTACCAATCTTAAAGGTTCTCATCCCTGCAACAGCTCTACGTCATTCAAAAGCAGGCAAACCAATCACATTTACCCCACCCAGGGAAGTTACGATTGTACTACCAAGAACTTGATCTACCAGCTACAGTGTTCACACTGTGATGCTGAATATATTGGCCTCACCACCAACACTCTCAGACAGAGAATGAATCGCCACAGAGCAGACACCAGACAAGTCATAGCAGGTATGGACACCAACCCAAAGGAAAAACCAGTTGCTGCCTATGCAGCCCACCATAACAAAGCCTTTGACTCATGCTACAGCACTAGAGTGGTGAGGGCCCTGCCACCTACAAGCAATAGCTCTGAACTAGGCGATGGGAACTAGCTCATCAGTATATCACCAAATCCAGGCAATCACCAAGTCTCAATATAAGATAACATCCCTGTCGGTCAGCTTCCTACAACCATTGTACCTGTATGTCCTCATTAACCTCTACACATCCTCTTCTACTTGACACTTTCGAATCTCCCGTTATCAGTTCAACCATTGGCCGCTAGGTGCATCAGCATCGGTAGCCACACTGCAGTCAACCATGTCTCTTCACCCGAGGAAGCTGCTGTAAGCAACGAAACGTCGCGATATGCGCTTCTGCGATTATGTCTCATCCTATTCTTGTATCTGTTGAGTACTAAAACGTAAGTACTTGTGCTTCTGTCTTTTGTACATACTGACAGCCTAGCGGCCTCTTCCTTTCATTTATAAAAATAAATATACAGTACTCTATTGGGGCCTCAAACATTAACTTTAATAAGAGTATGGTGAAGTCTATTTTACTGTGCTATGTACTCACACTGCAATGTTTGTGGTAGAAATATACAAACCGACAGAAAAAAATAATAAGTGCCTTAAGTTCACTTTACCTAGAATAGCTTACAATTAATTCTGCTATTGGTCCCATAAACCTATTTATCAACGGAAAATGTATTTTTCCGTACATAGAGTTAAACATTTTATTGTCACTTTAGGAATGTGATGAGGTTAATGTGTTACACTTGCAGTGTATCGAGATTTGAAAATACAATTTTTATTCATTCATTACCATTTTAACTGTGAACATGCATACCAAAGAGTACAACATATGAAATTGTGGAGAGCAGTTTTGCTTTCGCCAAATATTGATTTAAAATTTTTCACTTTACTATAAGCAGCCTTTGCCGTGATACTGTATATAAATTAGAGCATTCCACATCATTGTATGATGGAGATTGTGTGGACATTTAAAATTAATTAGTACTTTGCATTGGAATTTTCAGAATTTTCATGCTTCAAGTTTCTTTATAAATTATTTTCAAAATATATCCAAAGTCATGAACAAGGCTTTGGTGTACAACTTTTCTTGTACTCTAAGCAGTCTAAGAGAGACAACTTAAAACCGACACTGATCACTGTCAAAATTAGCTGTCAAGAGCAATTTGTGTAACTTTGATTTATAATTGACATCCAGCCAACTGTAGTACCGTTAACTATTACAACAGCAGACTCAAAACTCTAAGAATACCTGTAATTAATTGAAAATGCCAAACTGAAAGCTTGAGGATGGGAAGGGAAGGAAACGAACAACACATTGGTGGCACTAGTAAGTGAAAGTGACTGGACAAGGATAGGAGATGTGGCAACATAGGATGCAACAAGGTCAGTCATCATCTGTGCAGCTACTCACACATCTAACTGTTGAATACTGTCCTGTTGTCACTTACCAACAGTCATGGGCCAGTACTGCGGCTATGGCGCATTCAACTGTAAACTGATTAGTTTGATGTTGCCATACAAAGTTTTTTGTTGCAGTGTCAGCTGGCCTCCACACTGGCATGAGGAGGCCCAATGATATTTATGATGGGTGTGTCGCCCCTCGCCAGCAACAGACCTCGATGTGAAGTGTACTGACCAAAATCCATAGCTCTCATTTCCCCAAATGGTGAAAAAAGGATACACAGAACAGCATGTTCAATTAAATTTATTAGCCTCCATACTTACACAACAGATGTGTTGGAGTTGTCAAATATTATTTACATAATTACAATTACAAGCAAACACAAGGAAACAAATACATGATCAAGTAATTAATGTACAGTAAGTTAACATACAAAATAATAAAGTAACAGCTGTTCAAGTTTTAAAAAAAATTAAATTAATTAATAATATACTTCAACAGTGTAAATTACCTTTTCTACGAGATACTTTTTTAAATGCAATTTAAAACAAGAGAATTTTTCATTTTTAAGTACACACTGTAACTGCGGAGAAAGTTTGTTAATGAGAACAGCTGCCTTTTGGTTTCTTACATGGAGTGTTACTTTTAAGTTTGTTTTCGGCCTGGGTTTCAACAGTCACTAATGAAGGACTGAGTGGCATAAAGTTCAAACCTGGAAATTTGATATAGGAACACCTTTGAAAATGGGCCCTCCTCTGAAAAATTAAATAGGCAGTTCAGAATTTCAAGAATTGCACCGTAAAAGGGCATCTTATATGTTGATTTAAACAAAATAAAGTAGTATTAACGTCGTCGGATGGGATCGGGATAGTGAACTAAGCTGCTGCTATGATTCTATGTGTTATGATAAAAGGGCACCAGCAATACTCCCCAGGTATTGCACTTCGAGACTCTTATGCCTCAGGGTGTGGTACGTTCGGCGTGTTCGATATCCCACCCGGTACGTTGAAACTGAATGCTGACTTATTTTATAACTGGGTGTTGGCCCCCAGTACGCCTGATACACTACGAAGGTTACACTGTGAATCTAGGATGTTGAAAAATTACGTAACACAACGGTTCAACGCAGTATGATTTATTGACGAGAATTACACAGTGCCAGAAATAATTACTTATGCACGCACGAGGTAGGCGTAGTTATGCAACCCTGGCAAAGCACTGCGATGCTTGAATACTGGATTAACACGCGATGGCTGTCTCTGCGCTGTGACACTGACCTGCCGGTATATCGCACGTGGTGGTTATGTGGTCCGTGCGAAGCAGATATGACCCTACGGCTAATGAAAATGCACTTCCTTGAGCAGTGAGGATCTGGCGGCCGCTAGGGTGGGCCGTCAAGTTCGCTTGGAAGCGGACGTAGATAATGTTGGTTGAAATGAGCGCTCTCCTAGCTAATAGACCACAGGGCAGCCGTTCCCGTGCACGTTACAGTGGGGTAGGGCTCTACAAGTGGTGTTAGTAGTACTGCGCGAAGTGTGGCGGGATACGTTAGGCCGGATGTACGATGAACGGCATGTAACACCTTACACACGATGATGCTCTCCACTAGGTGACTTGCATGAATGCGTGATAATGAAATGAGTGGTAGATGCACTGCTTATATGAACACTGGAGCACTATGGCGCTGTGGTAACCTGCACGTGGTCGGTCACAAAACATGAACTATGCCCTCAAAATTACACTGAAATATAAAATATTGATAGCAACGTATGCACCAAATTATAATGAACAATGATTAACTGCGATATGCCTCGTACAATGAATGATGAGCTTGGATGGCTCTCGATACAGAATTCCCTAGCCATGTGGCGGTGATAATACCGACGCGGATTTTAAGTTTAAAAGTACCAAAATGGTAATAATTATTAGTTTAAGTGGACGCGCAATGCGATGGGGATGCCTGGTAACGTGTGCGAGCAAGGTGGACCGGTATACTAAAGAATACTATTGAAACTTATTAACACTTAGTAAGCAAAAGTTGATGTGCACACGGACAGCTGTCTCACCTCTCCATACGACTTCGACGAACTGCCATGAGGAAGGCAGCCGCTAAGGGCTCCTTGCAACGCTACGGGGTTCACACACTTCTGGTACCTCGTGCATGCTAAATGATTGATATTAACATTTTATGAAAATGGCACACACTAAATTACATAATAAATGGTGTTACATATTTTGCTGATATTGAATGATGCATTTCTAAATGTCTGCTGCTATATGAAAGTAAACACTGAAAGCATGGTGATTTTCGGGCACAAGCATGGCGGCATGTTTAAATGTCCCCTGTGCCTCAATGTACACTGCTGGAAATGAAAACACAATTACACTCACTATTACATGCAAAATTACACTGCGTGGATACAGGAAAATTACGGGAGAGTCTGAAAATGAGGCCTGAGCCTTGTTGATGTTGCACAGTTGCGCCGTTATGGGCTTAACCCATACGCTGGCCCTTTGGCTGGAATCAATATTAATATCACAAGTGTTTCAAATTCCAAAGCACACAGTGTCCACATTCACAAGTAGTTTGTTGGGATTTTGTGATGTTTTTTGTTCAAATAATAATACTTTATTTAAATAGGCAGACACAGACTGAATGAAAGTATACCTTGTAAGATCAGCTATATATGACCTGTGTATATTTTAGAAATATGTTAAACTCTTTCACTGGTAATTCCAAGGTTTAGGAATCCAAGCACGTAGAATTGCCAAGGTAGGTGTTTATTTTTCCAGTTAATGGTCTCTCAAAACCCTATCTAAACTTTTCAGATGATTAATTTTATTAACGTCTATTCACTATAATATTTTGATTGCCTTAGTTTTAGAGAAAATTAACTTCTGATTATTTTGTAGATAAACTTAGGATGGGGACAAATGCCTATACTGCTCCATCCAATTGTTGGGAAGGAGTAGTGTCTCACCCTTCTCCAGTGCCACTAGTCAGTGGATATTAACTTGCTAGGCGTTATGTTGCACATTGTTTAAACTTTTTTTTAAGGGAAATACCATGCAGCATGTAATGGAAATGTGGAAAGAAAAATACTGATGTGAAGATCACTTTAAGAGTGTTTTCAGCAATGGCATTTCCCTCTGATAAATAAATATTTCATGTGCTTTTCTGAATTACTGGTATTGATTGCTGCATAGCAACCCTTCAAATTCAGGATATGTTTTCAACACTTTCCTGTACTTTTGCTGCTGTTGTGAAGTTTTAAACAACTTGGCACTTTGACATCAGTAGGCTGCAGTCATCATCTTAAGTTATCTACTCTAATAATATTAAAAATGGTGTAATACAAGTTATTTAGAGGTATGTACTATGCAAATATTAAAGCAAGCCAAATACAAGCACATGAACTCTCATTGCCTTGTGTTAGCTTGACAATAGGCACTTACCGTATATACTCGTGTATAGAGCGTACTACGATTTTTGCAACAAGTTCCAGGGAAAAAATTTAAGTGCCTTGCTAGCATGTAAAAAAAATCATGGAAGTAAGAGACAGTGAAGCAGAGCCTGTGAGGCTATGGTGGATCTGTTGGGGGAGGAAGGAACGAAATGTGGCTGACAACAAAAAAAAGAGGTGGGGGTGGGGTGGTTGTTGCTTGCCTCAACCTTGTACGCAGTTACAGTAGAACCCCGATTTAACGAAATGCCATGGGACTTGAAAATGTTTACTCTAATTCAATATTTTGTTAAATCCAACTTCACCCCCCCCCCCTCCCAAAAAAGTTATTAAATCCTCAGGCACGTTTCGTTGGAATTTAAGGTAAAAAGTATATTGCTCAAAACAATAACAAAACATATTTACCGTCAACAGGTAAGCCACAGATATGAAAAGAAAAAAAAAAAATCTGCGAAAAAACTTAAAACTTCCAGCGGAATGCTCGGCGAGCGTGCCCATGGTAGGCCGCCCTTGTGCGCCATCAACACGTGAGAAGTGATGACTAACATTGCCGAGTCGTCAATATTTCCGTCTCTCCTCCCGCCCGCTCCAACAACAAAATTAAGGAAATTCCCATGAAAAATTGTAAAACAAAATTTTTTTAATGAAATATGAATTAAAAGTTTGCGAGACGACGGTAAAATAATAATTAAATACACGCGTCGGCTGCCATTATAGCTTGTATGCAGCCAGGATGTGGTGGTACCCGTTCCTTCTCTTTACCTTACCACGTGCTTCCGGGAATAGCAACAGCAGCAGAGCGTCTCTCTCCTCATTTAGCGGGTCGTGGGTTCGTAGTGCAAATGAAGACGCGTGCTATTCCAGTGAATAATTGTGACAGCTTTTATTTATTATCGGCTTTTGCAATACCGTGGTAATACAGAATAACGTCCTCGCGTGGCAGATGAGCGGGAAATACTACATTAAGTCCTGCATGGTGTCTTGGAATAAATCAAGAATAGTAATTAATGAAAATTAGTTAGGCGCAATTTGAAAGAGCTTCCAATCACTGTTGCGGTGCTTCGAGCGAGATAAGAAGAAAAATAAACTTTCAGTACAGCACATACAATACTAATTCGCGGCCACGTGGCATCCGTCGAGGATATGGCAGCCCCTCGCTCTCGGAATCAACGCCTTAAGTGCACCAAATATGAATCTCGGCCGCGTTGCCAATAATTACTTAGTGCTTGTAAACTACAGCCGACATTTTTGTCTTCCAACCTCTAGCGGAGACATCGCACTACGCGCGCACTTCCATCTTCAAAAGACCTCTCGCGGCACAGCACGACAGGTGCACATGTACTCACTCGCAGATCAGACACAGCAATGGCCGAGAGCGTGGGTATGCTACCCCAGCGTCACCACCCCCCACTCCAAGAGCTTGCCGCCGCAGGGCCAGCGTATGGGTTAAGCCCATAACGGCGCAAGTGTGTCCTTTTCTACCCACCCAAAAGCATTCTCAGACTCTCCCATAATCATTCCGCAACCCCAGTGTGTATGCATGCCAAATCATTTAGTGCGAAGTGTATTGTGTATCAAACAGCAGTGTACAGTATGTGCTGAAGGCCATCAAGGGTTATCATCATGTTCGCTATGTTTACTTTCATGTTTTCAGCAGACATTTATAAATGCATAATTCACTATCAGCAAAATATGTAACGTAATTTATTATGTAATTTAGTGTGTGCCATTTTCGTAAGGTATTAATATTAATATTTCACGCGCACGAGGTACCGGAAGTGTGTAAACCACGTAGCGAGGCAAGGAGCCCCTAGCGGTTGCCTTCCTCGTGGCAGTTCGTCAAAGTCTTCTAGAGAGGTAAGGCGCTGTCCGTGTGCTCTTCATCTTTTGTTTCACTGATTGTTAGTTTTCAATAGTCTCGTTAGTATACCGGTTCACCTTTGCTTAGCACACGTTACCAGATATTCCCCATTGCATTGCGCATCCGCTTAACTTAATAATTGAGACCATTTTTGGGAATTTAAACTTAAACACTGCTTCGGCATTATCACCGCCACGTGGTTAGGGACTTTTGTATCGGGAGACATCGGCACTCATCCTTCACCGTACGAGGTTCGTTTTGGTATTGTTTTATTCAGCATAATTTTGCACACGCGTTGCTAAGGTTATTTTGTATTTGTGTAACATTTTAAGGGCGTAATTCATGTTTTTGTGACCGACCACGTGCAGGTTATGACACCGCCATTGTGTTCAGCATACATGTGAGCAGTATGTTGTAAATTCATTTCATTATCACGCACTCACGCAATTCATCTCGTTGAGAGCATCACTCTGTGTGCAGCGTGTTACGTGCCATTCACCCCACCACCGGCCTAGCATAGCTCGCCACAGTTTCCGCACTGTACCGCTAACATCACTTGTAGAGCCCTACCACACTACAACGTGCATGGGAACGGCTGCCTTGTGACACGTTAGTTAGGCACGTGCTCACCGCAACTCAACTCTCTACGCCAGCTTCCAAGTGAACCTGACGGTCCATCATAGTGGCCGCCAGTCCCTCGCTGCTTAAGCTGGTTTTACACGACGCAATGTGCATGCAATTTCCACGCAATATGTTGATATTGCATTGCAGCTCAGACACACAATTCTCGGAACCTCACATGCAATGCAAGCGGCGGTGCAATCTCGGCAAATAGAACATGCTCTATATTTCGATGCAAGTTGCGTGGAACAAGCAATGTGATTGGCCATTCTCTGATGTAAATGTATGCACGTAGCTGTGAGTATAAACAAAAACAACAAACATGGAATTGACACCAGAGTGTTTTTTTTGCAGTTTTTGGATGAATACAAAATAATGTCCAGCACACTATAATACAAAATCACTAAATTATCACAACAAATATTTATGCGAAAATATATTAAAGGCGGTGGCCGCGTCTGTATCGGAAGTCCGGGAATAGACGACCGTGCCACTGAAGAGATAAAAAAACCAAGTTCCTACATGGTTCACAATTATTTTAATTTTCGCCAGATAACATTTCCATCACGGCAAGTGTAGCCTACATCATGTGCTTTTAGGTTATCCATTTGTTCTAAACTTTTGGCGGGAAGAAAACAAATTGCATGTATATTGCTCGGGAAAATTGCGCTGTGTAAATGGCC
>PNEQ01009103.1:0-22008 GCA_003012365.1 Medauroidea extradentata | reverse complement strand
ATCTTTTTTAAATTCATACACATTAACATTAATGTCTCTTTGGACTTATTTACAAAATTTTATAAAATTCTAATGACTAATTATAAAGTTAATATTAAATTGCACAGCAGGGGGGTGGGCGTAACCACGCCTCTAGGTGCCCTAATTTTCAGCATCCTCGCCGCGCGCCCCTCGTCGGCTCAAGGCTGCTCGCTCGCTTTCACCCCATGTTTTCGCAACTTTCCCTCCCCTGCTGTGTTGAACGTCAATCTGCCGTAACATAAAGGCCACAATCCTCCGGCCATATTGCGCATCTCGCCAGTACTCAAAACTGAATTACAAATTAATTATTTTAAACCAAAATTTGCTATTGAGGCACACAAAACATACAATTCTAATCATAATGAAATTTCAACTGGCTTTCTACGACTATTCTAACATAATTTACAGTATTTACAATATATTTGTCGTTTATTTTCATTTAAAGGCTATATGCCGGTTACATATACTTTTTGTAGAATGCCCCCCCCCCCCAAATAACATAGTTGGATCCACCCATGTAATTGTTCTAAGTAGTATGTCATTTGTTGAGGGCACGGCCGTAGAAGAACAGGTCTGGACACTAGCCTGGATATTTGACCCCCTTGTTGTTTGGCTGTAGTTCACCTAGTTACCGAGAATATTGTGTTTTATTGGCGCTGATGTTACGGCGGTCGGACTAAACTCCGCCCACTTCCTTTCCGTTAAGATAAACAATTTATCAAAACGTATTTTTTATCAATTTATGAAATACTTTCTTCGCTCACAAATATAAGAAAAGGCTACAGCAATCTTTATTTACTTTATAAATTTAACAATGGAAAAAAGTGCACGGAGTTTTGAGTCCGACCGCCCAGAAAACAGCGCCAAAAAGTACGGCATTCTCGGTAACTTGACGAACTACAGCCAAACAACAAGGGGTCAAGCAAAATACATTGTTAGATAGGCGAGTGTCCAGACCTGTTCTTCTACGACCGTGGTTGAGGGTAAGAAAAGTCTTAACGCCTTTTCTTCGCCATTTAAAAGACGCTAATAAATAACAGGCATTAAATAATGTGATAGCGGGATTACTATTGGCTCAGTCAAATAGGGTAACAGGTTCATGTGCAAGCCAAAGGCAGTAATATTTTGATAACGCTGAACGTACGTTGAAACCCAGCGAACAGTCAACATTCCCCGCGATAAATAATCATCTATACACGTAATACAGCCTACTTTCAGTGTCAGTGAATCTGTGATTGATGATGTTCCTAACTGAAGTCTATTCTATACAGGACGTTCACAGAAAAATTAGCCTATATAAACGCCTTCTCAGAAGTAATAATACAATAAGTAATTATGTTTTCTTCCGGCCTGGGTCGCTAACAGTTGAGAGCTGAAATAGTTATACGCAGTATACAGGATTATCCAGCACGGAGTGTGTTAATTTTGCGTGGTGATAGCGTATGAAAATGTGAGTCGAAAATTTATTTCCTATCTGTCCGTGAAGTGTTATAGTAAAAGTTAGACTTTAAAAAGTCGTTTCTTTAAAAAGAATAAAAAACTGCACTGTCTTTCATCAGTTTGTCACCCTTCAGAATGTCGCTGCTAAATATCAAGTTTAGGTAATTGTATTTATCATTTAAAGGAATAAAATTAAACCCTAGATTTTCGCGGTGAATCACCATCACTATAATTCACTTATCGGACAAAATGAAAATACATTTCAGACTAATTTCTTTCATAAAATTAATATTAGTATTAACAAGTGACAGGAAAGATGAAATTCACATTAATATTCGGCGCAGGCGGAGGGAAAATATGTCGTAGGCCTTCGTATAAGATTATAATGCAATGTGGCCTTGATTATTTTCCCTTGTGCTGTAGGCCCTTGTTTCATTCACGAAGTTGTGTGCATTTCGTTATATAGGATCTAGGGCTCGAAAAGGATAAGAGGTTCGTGTCCTTGGCTGAAGGCATTGGTACTCGGGAGAGTTAGGGGGAGGGGTTGCTCTTGGGGTACATGCCCCCTTCCCAAAAATAAAAAAGGATGAAGTTTTTAATTTTCTATAACAATTTATATGTGCACTAGTAGTACAGTACAGTAGAACATGTACAATACATATCGTCAGCTTAGTACAAGAACTAGGTAACTCTTAATTTTTCCAAGTTATGTGCAGATGTCTACACTACCCTTAAGATTGCATAATTTGTTATTTATTAGAAATTGTACCCTCCGCGAGCCAAAATCCTGGGCATGTGCATGATTTTAGAGTTCATGTATGTCCTTGCTGTGAATTCGAACAAAGTCATGTGTTGTCACGTCCGGGATGCACTTTTCAAGGACGTAAATCCTGGTTAGGTTGCCATAGCCGGTCAAATCGAACACAGCTGTTCATTGAAGTCAAATATTTTCTTATCATTTAGGTTTTGTTTCTATCCGTGTTGTTCGGAAATTCACCAGTGAATCCATCAGTGGTTGATACATCGATGTACACCGGTTGAGGCCATTACCGAACATCAGATTGACGGATTTTTGACAATTTTCCGGTACGAGTGAAATGGGATGAATCTGCACATTTTTTTTAAACATTATTCTGTCGTATAAATACAAACAGAACACTTTAGTATAATACGCAATAATATATATATATATATATATATATATATATATATATATATAGTTTAAAATTGCAATTTACAAATTAAATAAATAACTTATTTTCTCAGAAAGTACATATATTAAAATATACAAAGAATTTTCCGTTCACAGAAACACGGCAAGTTTGTTTTCCGTGAATTCACTTTCCACTTCCCAACAAAAAACTGAATCTGTCCATGATATGGTTCTGTACTTGAGTACTATCTAATTCCCTGTGTATTCCCGAGCAAAACAAAGTATTTCTTGGTGGAACACACTCCAAACTTGATTATCACGATAAAAAGGGATTAAATGTACATAATTCCCCACAACATTTTAAAGGTGGAAATAGCACATTTTGAACAGACACCAGTTAGTTATTTAAAACGTTGTTTGCGAGATTGTGTTAAAAAATTCACCGGCGGAAGTTCCGGTGCGCATCCACCAGACTCACTGGGTCTTCAAATCGGTTGAACCGGTTGACACATCCATTCAACCGGCTGACAGTAAACCAGTCATTTACGAACGTCCTGAATACACCGGCGGATGCACCGGTGAATTTGTACGAATTCGCGGTATTTAGCATGTTGCATCGGTGTCGCTCTGGAAATGTCGCTTTCTTGCTGGATTCTCAAGTGTATTTCACTTGATTTCTTCGCGGGGACCACTGAAGAAGTATGCGGAATACTTTCCCTTTACCTTTCTCCGTCGCTTTCCACGTATCTTAGAGGCTACTGAAATTATCTTTCACCTACACCAGTCGCTGTTGTGCTGCATTCCCCTCGCATTCGCACATTCCATTAAGAGTAAGTGGACCTGGCGTGTGAATTGTGCTGTAGTGTGGTACGGAAAGTATTTTTCCATGTATAACTATTAAAAATGTTGCCAATGCGTTTATCTACTAAACTAAGATACACTTCAAACTGTGTACCTATGGTTTTAAAAATTCCGCCCGCTAGTAAAAAAAAAAAAAAAAAAAAAAAAAAAAAAAAAAAAAAAAAAAAAAAAAAAAAAAAAAAAAAAAAAAAAAAAAAAAAAAAAAAAAAAAAAAAAAAAAAAAAAAAAAAAAAAAAAAAAAAAAAAAAAAAAAAAAAAAAAAAAAAAAAAAAAAAAAAAAAAAAAAAAAAAACTCATTATTCCCAAGTTCCTTAAAATGCTAAATATTACTTTTTACGTTTATTTGGTTGAGAAAATATTAACCGTTATCAGGGACGTCATTTCAGGTTATTCTTGGGGTGGGGACAAGATTTTTTCTTTAGCGACAGTGACCTTGTTGCCTCATTTTTATTAATTAAGCAGGTATAAATTAGAAACTTTACTAAAAAACTAACAAAAAGAGCCAGTGTCCCACGCTTGACGAGAAGCATATCGCCTCTATTAGCAGTGCCGAACTGGCGTGCAAGGTTTCCGTTGTAGTCTTTTTACTATGGGACTTTAAGCGGTGGCCCCAATATTTTATTTTTGAATAGTATGAAGTAAAGACCAACGCATGCTTCTCGTTATGCACTTTACGAATTCAGGTAATATTTTCGAAGTAACAGCAGTCTAAAAAAACTCATTTTTAGCCATTTTGAGAGGCCCGAATATCATGTTTCTAACAAAAGCATGGTTTCAAGTGTGTGTTCTTTTCGTAGGTAATCATAATATGAATAACTTAGGCCGTTTCGCGTAAAAAAGAATACGCGTGACACGCTGCAGCGCCATTCGAGGACTCCTCTTAAGGTGGCCGCCTGTTGACCGTGTATTTGCGCGTTAGAGACCTAGAAGTGCGGAAGCGATAAGGACGACACAACACGCGCATCATGTCTCACCCTAACCTCTAGGCGCAAGTCACTGACCTGGCACGCAGTCTTATCGCCGACAACTATCCTCTATGAGACGTTCAGTGGCTGCGAAATTAGTGTCATAGCTAGAGACACGCAAAATTCGCGTTATTTTCTGACAGCTGACTAGACTCCAAGTGACTGTAGGCTTGTTCGACGTCTCCCGCTGGCCGATATTGTCGTGACTTGCCGCGGAGAATGCTTACACTGTAGAGAGGCCAATCTCTGTAAAGACGTAACACACGTCAATGACAACACATAAAAGTTCGTGAACAATTGAATTGCAGATCATGCTCTGTTATGTATAGGGAAGTGAAGTTTAGTCTGCTACCAAATGATAACGCGAATTTTACATGTCCCTGTTCATAACTAAGCTCTATAGCTAAAGTACCCATTCTATTAGTGGCAAGGCCACTTTATGAGAGAGTGAGGCCCCGGCAGCATAAATCTGAGACCCCATATTTTTTTTAATGCAGTGGTATCGTGCGCTTGAAAAGGCCTCATACTCTTCTTACATGTTAGCTGCGTTGTAATAGCTCTGACCTTGGCAATCCTAAATATCGATGTCTTCTGTATGCATGCACTTTACTCTTGAAACATTTATTTCACAGTTACCGTCCTGTTTTAATGGGAGTTTTAGAATATCCCATTAATTTGAAATTATATTTTTGTACATTTTTAATCCAATAAGTGTTTTAAAGAGGACTATGTACTCCTCAGTTACGGCTACGAAACTAACACTATTTCATACAAATATAACATTATGATTTTTCCCTCTAGGACGCTCTTAATGTGATTTAGTCGTGGCCTCAAGATTTGTGACTGGCAGTTCAGAATCTGTGTCCTACAACGCTTACATGGTTCTGATATCTAGTAGTCTGGAGGTAAATGTGTGAGCTTCAGGAGGCCGTGGGTAACAGAAAATAAAAATAAAACTAAAGGAGGTAGTGGAGGAACGTGTGGGAAGTAGTGGAAATGGAAGAAAATCCGAGAGAATTTTTAGTTGGCGATCCCACCGCCACTGCGGCCAGGTCGCTGCAATGCAGTGCTGCCTGTGATGATATGCAACCCACACTGCAAGAGTGCTCGGCTGTACAGCCTACTCTCTACAGGGGCTTCGCATTCCGACGGGGTCCACATTACACATACACAACAACGCGAGAAAAAGACGGGGCTGCCCACACAGGCCGGGGCATCTGAAGGTCGCGATGGACCCCTCTCCCGTCAGCTCATCTGCTCTTTTTTCTTCTCGACCTCCCTCCACCCTCCCACCTCCCTCAAACGCCTCTTCTGGGCTTCTCACTTTAGGTCGCGCCGCCGCGTCCAATTAAACACGCAGGGAGTGGAGGACGGCCCTTTCCAGAGCTCGGCAAGGAACGTTCCCGAGCCTACAAGCTGTTCTGTTGTCATGTGTCCTTATTTGTGCTATTTTATAGTTATTTTGTTTTTAATTCTGAAGGGGAGCAGATATAGCAATACCTTTACATATAAATGTTAGAAATAATTTGTACTATATAGTTTCACTAGTTTTAAAAAATTATTTTTAATAATGGTGGCTAAGTATTAACTTCAAGAAAATGTAATTAATTCTATATTTAAGGATGCTCTCTAGTTAGGTTGTGTTT
Source organism: Medauroidea extradentata (assembly GCA_003012365.1). NCBI lineage: Eukaryota > Metazoa > Arthropoda > Insecta > Phasmatodea > Phasmatidae > Medauroidea > Medauroidea extradentata. The sequence continues at coordinate 15,922 of PNEQ01009103.1, read as the reverse complement.
GTGTGTGCGAGGCAGGAGCAGTAAGGTTGCCGTTGACCGACGTATGTCATACAATACATTATCGCCTCTCCGCGCAAGCCACTCAACTGGAGTGCAGTGATTTACTATTATCCCTTTTCCTACGGGACTTTTAAGTGGTGATCACATTATTTTATTTCTGAGCAGCGTAGTTCATAGTCTAACGCTTGTTTAGCTCTCTCTCTCTCTCTCTCTCTCTCTCTCTCTCTCTCTCTCTCTATATATATATATATATATATATATATATATATATATATATATATATATATATATAATATATAGATCCAGTTGTTGTTTTCTATGTGCGGAAGACTGGAAAAGCCAATTTTGAGGTGCCAAAAAATGAGGTTGCTAATAAACGTGCCGAATTTTAAATACTATAGCGTCACAGTTTGAAGTATATATCCTTTTCGTAGGTATAAAAATTTAATCGCGTTAAATAGTTTCTTCAAAAACAAAATAGCCGTAACTCGCAGCAAAGAATTTGAGGCGCAGGTAGCCCTTAGTACAAAGAATTTCCTACATTTATATGTCAACGATTTTTCGATATCTGCTCCCTTTCAGGTTTAGAAATACTGCATAAATGAAAACCAGTGGCCTTAAATACAAGTATAGTCTGTTCACTTTAAACTGAGCACTCCCCATCATATATAATAACCAAAAAACTGTATTTTGTTGGGACTAAGATGTTCAGTTTTGAGTGAGTGAGAGGAGTGTTATGAGGTGAGTATGGAGCGGCGCGGGAATGAAGGGTCTGGGCAGGGGAAACGGGAGATCCCCGAGAAAATCCTCTGACCAACGTCATCGTCCGGCACGATTTCAACATGCGAAAATCCGGAGACCGACTTCGCCGGGACTCGAACCCGGATCGCTTTGGTGCTGGCCACCGTGACGTCCTTTCAGTTTTGTGAATGGAGAAACGTTCACGCAGATTTTTAGTTTCATGGAAGTTTCCATATTAAAAATAGTAAAGACGAATGCCAAACGTCTGAAAGAAATATTTAAGCAGTGATCAGTATATTGACTATTATTTTTGTACCCGTCACATGACGTCTTGCACTTCTCCATGTCCGTATTTAATTCCACAACAACGCACCCAGACGGAAATTTTTGCGTTGCGCCCATAAATATAGGCTGTGTCATGTAAGTGTTCCGTATTTTGACAGTTCACTTCTGAGAAACATGTCTGTACACAGGTTTGCGGAGACTGTGCTTTTCTAGGATGCCAGGTAGGTTCAAAGCTCCAAACAATAGAACTGCCAGGCATATTTCTGAGAAGAGAAATGTCAAAATACGGACAAGTTAGCTATATTTAATCGGATCCCTGAACTACTTTTCGAGTTATTAAGAACCCTATACAACAGGCTCATGAACATTGTTGCAGCATGTTAGGAGAAAGTTTGGTATTAAATAAATACTACTGGACGTGAGTTCGATATTTTTATCTACGAAAACACATATAAAATTATGCTTCTCTATTTTGGTTTTCTATATATCATGCTAAGAAACGGGGTTTCAGGGCACCTCAAAATTGACAAAAGACGGCTTTTTTCAGACTGCTGTCACGTGAAAGAAAAACCAACTGGAATCTTCAAACAAAAATGGGGAAGCACACGCTGGACTTTATTAAAAACACCACACGCTGTTTTCAGTTTTCGGGCCCCGCGCGTAAAGCCGAATTCACAACCAAACTTAACGTACATACGAACCTACGCGCGTACGTTGAGTATTAGAGATTGGATCCACAACAAAATTTTATCTAGACTTGCATGGATAGTGTTTAATTCATTACAAAATGTCGGTAACAGACGATCGTAATTTATTTTCATTTTAAAAAGCGAATTATATAATTTATGACCACTTAATAAATGATTTCTCAATATAAATTAATATTTAACTGAGTCTTACGTGTGCACATGCTGCATTCACAACCACCACATAGCGTACGTATGTACTACGTAGAAAGTTCATCAACTCTTCTATGTACGTACGCACGTACGCTAAGTGATGATTGTGAATCCATCTTAAAGGTGATACGGACGTTGACGTACAAGCTAGTCTAAGTCTTATCGCCCGGGTGTTTCCTTGCCTCAAGCGCCGGCTGTGCAGAGCTCATTGCAGCGTGTACGTAAACACGTTTTTCCTACGACACAAATTCCACGTGTGCCCATTGTGCCACCATACGAAAAGAAAACAAACTTCAGACAAGGTCAGAACATCATTGTTAAGACACAGCGCTAATAAAAAAAACACTGTTTCTAAGCCCTCCAATATGGCTAAAAACCGCCTTTTCAGACTTCCGTACTTCAAAATGTACTAACCGGATGTATGTGAAACTCAGATTGCGACCTGCACTGAACTTAGTTGCAGACTTTCCACCAATAAAATTATGTGGTCACCGCTTAAGGCCATGCCTGGTAGTTTTGCAGTGATTTCGAAAATAATTTTTCCAAAATGAACTAATATCTCTATCACAAAATCGCTACATTGTTTTGTCACTAATACATCAAAGTTTCTATCTGAATTTTTCCGTTGCAATGAACACAATGGATTTTTAGATTCTTGCACCCAAAGTATTACATATTTTAGCATGAAAATGAGCCAAAATGGCACAAAATATTTTTTTTTACTGGCAAACGACTCATTTTTTTAAAGCCTACATATAATTGTGCATAGTATGACTTCACACGCTCTCAATTTTTTTCAACCCATTTGGTTGAAAACTTTTTGAGTTTTATGCAGCAACGTGAAAAAAACTACCGGGCGTGGCCTTAAGGCCATGGTCTTTCATTTATTTCAAAAAATTGCAAATAAGTCGATTATTTTTTAACCAAATGCTTTGAAAAAATTTAGAACTGTTTGCAGTAATGCGATACACAATTTTACCAGGGCGTTATTTTAATCATGTACCGTTTGCTAGAGAGAAATTATTTTGCTCCATTTTTGCTTATTCATACCACAAAATATGTGATATTTCCGGGGCTAAAATCTAAAAATCTGTTCGGTGAATTGCAACGATGATATATAAGGCTTAAAACTGTAAGAATGAATTTTTGATATATGTATTAATTTGCGTTAAAATAAATATTTTCGAAACCACTACAAAACTAAAGGGCGAGACCTGAATGTCCCATTGTAAAAACGGTTCGATGGGAACATTGCACGCTATTTCAGAGCTTGGCACTCCATTAAACTACTGATTATCCATGCTAATCAGTGTCTAACATCGCACAGGTAATCGGGAAACTCGGATTATGCGACAATAATGTCAATACAAAAAACAAGCCTAAAAATGTTTCGCATAATTCACTCAAACACTGAAAAAGAAAAATAATATGTCTGGCGTGGACGTTAAACAAGAGAAATGTGATGTTGAAATCTCGCCTATACATTCTTGCGCGCCAGAGTCGACATTATTTTTCCAAAATTTTTTTTACGGAAATTCTTTTCCAGTGTTGAAAACGCAGATTGCCGCACGGGTAAACCATAGAATAGCTCATTAATACACGAATAATCTGGAGTTCATTGTACATAAACAAATATTTACCCAGAATAATGCAGTCGTTAAACGTTGCCTATCTGTTGCGCAGCAGCTAAATGCACGAGATTTCAGCGTCAGAGACTGTTGTTCAGAAATTCGTTACTCGTGAAATATATTTGCTCAGAAAGTTGGTAAAAACCTTTCGACTAAGGTTTCTCATTTTATTTTGGCGAATCGACTTCGAGAAACTTACAACTTTGAACTGATCCTTCAAGAGCAGAATTATGTACCTACCATGCCGTCTTAAATTAGTATTCAATTATAAAATTAATTCCTTCTCACTGGATCAATTTATATAGTATGAAGCTTTTTGGGAGCTTGCTGTCATACTAGAATTTTTTTTTTAATTTTAGATTTTATTTCCACAAAAGAATTCCGAAGTTGTCGCCTACCTTGAGCATTTTTTTGCGTTAATATTCAGAAACGAAGGAGCTATAAGGGTGACATTGAAGAGCGCATCAAATACCGCGTCGCCTCAACGATCCAAGCGCTGAACTAGCGTGCAAAATTCCCACCAATCAATTTTTTTCTATGAGACTTTGAGTCGCACATATGCGGAAATCCGGGGACCGACCCCGCCGGGAATCGAACCCGAATCACCTTGGTGGGAGGCGAGTGCTCTAGCCACTACGCGAACCGAGGCTCCATGTGTGTTTGGTGACGATAACGGCGTACCTTGCTTCTGGCTGTGCGATGGATGTGGGGTGCATATGCCCCCCTCTTTTATTTCTCTCTCTTTCCATCCTACCTCAGGTTGACTATATGCGTATTTTGGCGGATGAATTGGAAGCATGTTTCAGGACCAGAGCATTTTCGTGACTACGGTAGCAGCAGTGTTTGCAAACGCACTACAAACATTACATGGAGAGAATACTGTTCGGTAAATTCCGTTCCTAAACATTTCGTGACGCAGGGACCACGTAAAAATACACCTTGGCTATATGTTGTTGAAAAAGAGGACATTTGGCCCATTTTTTGTCGCCTCAGGCAAATATTTCATTCTAGAAAATAAAATCCAATAATTGTCTTGGTGATGTTTTGGGGATGGTTTCCTCTTTATCATTACCAGGGGAGCGTTGCAACTTTAGTAGTGTTCTGTGGAGCCATGAGAATTTCGTATTAATTTACTCACAGAATCACACTTGCACACACGCACACACACATATAAATGTACAATTATAATTATATATTTATTCATTCAATTTTTTACCGGATCCATGAAAAGAAGGGACGTGCAGAAGTTCATTACTATGATTAACTACCCGGAAATTTCTCGGATTTAGTTGAAAAGACGTTAGGTTTTGAACTCACGTACATGCTAATTACTTACGTGATAGGGTCATTGTTATTGAAACTCTTCCTTGAGGACTATGAACCAATAGTAGACGTGCATGTAAACACTCACTGACTGCCGCGCCTCCTTGTCACATGTACAACTGTCCACTCACTGGAGCAACATACAATATACAAGTATCTGAAGACATAGTGTACACAGCACTGTGGAGTCCAGCCAGCCGGGCGTTGAACACCCGCGGAATTTCCAGGTCTGTAATTATGATGTTATGATTTAAACTGAAGATTTTTTTTTGTATTAACTAAACACGTTCACATCAGTTTTTTTTTTTGCGAAAAAAGTCAATTTACGTACACTATGTAAGTTGCTCTAGCCACGGTATGTAAGTCATATGCTTTCAACAAAAGTAAACTCACGAAGATAACCTAAGAAATAAATATTGCCTAAGCTGTAGGCGTAGTTTATGTGAATCACGAAACAATAATGTAAAAATACTATGGCTCAACCAACTGTTTTATAAGTGAAGAACTGTGTTCCCTGTTTTCCTGCATTTTAGAGTAGCAAAAATGTGAAATATAATTATTTGCAGTATCTTCTGTTTAAACACATACATGTAATATCACTGTTTGTCGTCGTGATGTTCTGAAAAGCTGTGAGAGGACTTGCATTCTAATTTCCCTCTCTTCCTTGCTAAATATTTCTACCTTCTTGAGTCGGGTTAACTGATGCGTGTTGAACAATATGTACTGTACGGCACAATGAAGAAAATTTACTGACAGCTCAGAATGGTTTTAAATGGCCATAAGACGTACTTCGACACACGAGGGGTGAAAAAAAATCTTAATGTCTCGTGAACTACAACGCGAAATTTGAGTTTTCACTATTAGTCCTAAACAAAATAAATATAATAGAATTAGTTACTGTGTTACGAACTGCGGCAGTAAAACATTTCACTGACTTGTTCTCTGTGTGACAGAATATGGGATTTCACGGCACAGTAATTCAACTGCATGTGTAACACACTAGCGAAGCTAATGGAGAAGTTTTATTTGACCATCATCATCATTTGTGGTTTTATGACCATCTGTTGGTTACGACAGCACGTACTTTTTATTATTACGAGAGTGCTATTTTTCTTTATGTGTTCCATCCTTAGAAAGAATAATATGGAGATACAGTACACTAAAGAGAAAGACTATAAAAATATTTCAGAGTAGAGCAACATAATTTTCGCGAGAAGATTTTTGGACCCCTTTGTTTCTGTGGTTTAACTTTTACGCCTACAGTTGCTAGGGACCCTGGTTTTTCGCGAAAAGAATTTTACCTCACTTTGTTTCAGTGTATTACGTGCACATCTGTAACTTTGATTCATAATAATTGGCAGCGTGTCTATATGAAGAGCCGTATATCATTTGTCTGATTACAATAAAGTCTCTGCAACACCTCACGGCTGTGATTTGCCGGTAGAATCCCAAGGCTCGAGAGAGTTAAAATATCTAATCACTGACCACGAAGCAGAACTGCTGATGTGCACGTAAGACACTGAAACAAAGTGGGAAAAAGTTCTTGTCCCTAGGGATTGCAGATTATTAGGGAAAGGAATCTTTCTCGAGTTCAACGACATGTGTTTTAGAATCCATTGTCCTATTCATACACAAGCCCCGGCCGTTTATCTACTAGCTGCTACTCACTGAAACAACAGACAATGAACAAATTGACGGTGCTTGAGTATGTATAGTACAGTGGAGTCTAACACGCCGGTCGTTGAACTTGTGAATTATTCCTTTCCCTACAGATAATATTTTTACGTTTGAATTTTATGAGGCCCTAATTTTCTATACAAATTTCCGGTCATTTCGAAATTTCATAATTTTGTTGGATTTAAATTTCGTGTTTTGGCATGGTCCTTATGGATTGCTACTGGTCGTGGAGATTTAGCCGGAAACCCGAGCGGTTATGTTTCCACAAGCCGGGGGCACTGCACTGGGGTCATCGCCTCGCGCGAAATGCTGGCTAAGCAGGGCATGAGCTTTGTAAGGGGGGTCTGCCCTCCCCCTGGGGTCGTTGTCATCGGTCAGAGGCAGTAGGAAAATGCCCGCTGGAATATAGCGTGAATACAGGCTTTCGAAACATGTAAGTTAACTTCATTTATTTTATTGTTTCAATTTGGAAATACTCCCTACCTTGAGGCCGTTAGGTGTGACGATAAGAGACGTAAATAAACGAATTAAATGCACTGCAGTTGTTTACAGTCCAGACGTCTGGAAAACAAATCTGGAGGTTTGTTAGATGGTAAACATTGCTAGGTGATTAAGTTTAATAACAGTCACTGTATTTGTGTCGCGGAAATGGAAATGTATGTAGTTTTTTTTATCTTACTTGTCAATTCGAGTCGAAATTTTGTAAACGTTACACTTATATTTTTGTTTTTGTATTAAATTCTTAAAACGAATTCTTTAACTTTAATTTTTATTGTTGATAGCTTATTTTAAGGTTGTGTACCTCTCGTGAGTACTCTACATCTGGAACGTCCCTAATTACCTCCGTAACAATATGTAAATACAGGTAAATTTGGTGGGTTCAAGGACCAGCCGGCTTGAATCCACAGTCCTGTATACACAATGGCTGTTTCCGAATTCATAGGATTAATCCTCGGATCCTTGAATCCTCACAGCCTTCACAGCAATGCATCCTTTGTGGCGAGGGTGCATTTGTGTATAAATATACCTTCCGAATTCCCAATTCAAACAAATGACTGTCGCAAGGGCGTAAGGATGCTTGCCACGCATCCTTGAGCCAAAGATGTGTGGAAGGGTGCATCTTGGATCCTCGGTAGAATTCGGACACGAATAAAAAATGGCCGCATCCTTCATGATGCACTTTTCAAGGATGCGAGGGTGCGAAGGATCCTTCAATTCACTACTCGGAAACAGCCTATGTCTTCAAGTAGAGGAACTACAGTATTGGTATGACGTAATCATGTCCGGCAGGTAGCAGTGTATAGTCTGCACAACCACACACTGCCACTTACGCATGGCATCGGAGTGTCGCGCGCGCTTATGTATGTGTATGTGCAACAATTGCTGTGATTACATTGATCCCACATTTGAAGTGAAAGTTTCATTATCAGTGGCGTTGTAACATAACATAACTAATGTTGAGCAGACATTTCTTTGGGAAAAACGTAAAGGCGCATCCTTTTAATGTTTTACTCAATGGTACACCAGCCTTTTTCTTTATTGTTTTTATTTAGTATCCGTGCGTTATTCTCTCTCTCTCTCTCTCTCCTCTGGTATTAGCATCTCCTTCCCCTTCCCACAGTTATACTTGTGCTAGACCCTGGCCTGGGCCAGCAGAACACTTTACATGTTTATTAAGCTTCCCTCAGTCTATTGTGCTTCTGCACTGATTGTACCACGTGCCCCGCGCTACTCCCCTGCCATACCAACATGTCGTTGTCAACATACAACAGCGCACTCACTTCTCAGAGGTAAATCCTGGTCAGATACTTGTACATTGTCTGTTGCTCCAGTGAGTGGACAGTTATACATGTGACAAAGTTCCGCGGCAGTTAGTGAGTGTTTACATGCAGGTCTGCTATTGGTTCACCCAGTCCTCAAGGAAGAGTTTCAGTAAACGTGACCCCAGTCGCGAAAGTAATTAGCGTGTACAGGCGTTTTAAGTCTTAACACCTTCTCATATGATTTCGCGAAATTTTCGGGTCTCTGTTAAACATGGCTAAAGACTGGAAAAATTCGGGGTAGGCTAGCCTTCAAGAATATATAAGCCCACTGTAGTTCTTCATTAGCTGCACGCTGACACAGAGGTATGGACCTGCATTCAGTTGCATTGTTATTATAGGGTCAGCGACTTACACGAGGTGTCAAATAAGTCTAGGACCAATTATGAATGTCACACGAACTTACAGTTGCTGGAATTCTAGCTTGTGCCTAAAATAAAACGCGAATTTTTCAGGTCTCTAGATACGGCATTGAAACGAAGTGGTGCAAAAAAAAAAAAAAACTTCTCGAGAAAATTTAGGGTCTCTATCAGACAGCATTGTTAATTAATTTTGGCGTCATGACAGGCTTGTAAATATAACCTTGCTGACAATTACAATTGCGTACTTACGTTTCTGTTGATTGGGGAGAAGAAAACACTAATAATGTTGTGGAAATTTTGTATTTTTTTATGGAGTTTTGTGCAAGGTTTCATGCATGCTACATACGAGCTGTTACGTAAGTGTAGCTTGTGCGTTCTGACACCGAGATAAGAACTAAACGATTTTTTTTGCGAGGTCGGGGACGTGTGTGATATGCTCTGAAGGTCGCTGTTGCTTGCTCGACACACTTCGCCTTAGCAGGACATGCAGTACTTCAGTAAGTAAAACACAAAAGTCACACGACATTGCTAAATAATTTCATGTTAGTTAATTTTGTAATAAATCGGCAGATCCAGAAATTTGTAGCGAAAAGAATTTTACGCCATTTTGTTTCAGTGACTTACGTGCACATAGGCAATTGTACTTCATGGTTATTGGCAGCGTGTTTTAGTTCAGCCACGTCTCTAATTTGACTGCACCAATCAGAATAAGTTTCTTATGACTACACTCTAAATCTGAATTAGTGAATATTCATTGATGCTCGCTGATGGATGGAGCAGTTTCAACAATTTTAATAAGTGAAAATAGTCACTGTTTAATTAGTGAAGATTCACTTATATCATTTAAGAGTGCCAACAGCTCACAAGTGAATCAGTGAATATTCGCCGGTTTTTCCAGTTGTTTTCAAAGAACAGTTTTCATTTACTGAATCAGTGAAAATTTTCTGGAAAATCTGTGGACATTCACTAATTACCTTGTGGAATGTTGGCACTCTTTATCGGAATTAGTGAATAATCACCGATTTTACGGTGATTTCTCACTGATTCAATTTATTGAAACTGCTCCATCCATCGGCGTGAATCAGTGAATATTCACTAATTCAGATTTAGAGTGTACAGACAGTGATTTTTGGTGAAAAGAACTATGCAACATTTTGTTCCAAAGCCTCGTATGCACATCTGCAGCTCTGCTTTATGGTCAGTGATTGGGTGATTTTAACTCTTATCGTCTTGGGGATCTACTCGCAAATCACAGACGTGTAGTGTCGCAGTAACCTTATTCTCATTGGCTCAGTCAAAAAATCGACACCTTCTGTACAAATTCACTCTGCCAATAACAGTCAAATAGAGGTGCATATGTAAACGTGGTGCATTGACACAAAATGTTGCATAATTCTTTTCACCAAAAATCACCGGATCTAGTTATGTCACCTGACGTCTGTGATTTCACAGTAGAACATTAAGACAAGTGGGAGTTAAGACCTCGTTCCTTAGTTTCGCAGCAGCTTCGAATTTTTTTAAACGTAAATGAATACATAAATCAAAAATCCATTCTGGCAGTTTTAACACTTAGATATCATCGTTTGTATCTGAATGTTTCTGTTGCAAAACACCAAACGGATTTTTAGATTTTCGCCCCTGAAATCTTAATATATAAAATGAAGTGTCCTGACTGACACACTCACTCACTCATCAACGCACAGCCCAAACCGCTGGACCTAGAAAGATGACATTTTTAGGGAAACTTCCCCTTGCTCCGTAGGCACCCACTAAGAATGGATCTTTTGAAATTCGACAATTAAGGGGGTGAAAATTGGTGAAATGTGTTTTCAAAGAATCCCTGATATCTCATTAACCGGGTAAGCTATCGCAATTTTTTTAACTTTAAAATATTGGCCAAACAAATGAATATTTGCGAATTTTTCGATTTTGTGAAATAAGAAAATTATGGGGGTGAAAAGCCGTAAAATGTGTTTTTCATTAATCTGTGATTTCTCCTAAACCATTTTAGATACTGAGGTGTTTTTTTCTTTATAATGATGTTTAAGTAAATAAGTATTATTAGAATTTTAAGAAATTCGTCCTTGAAAGCTCTTAAAAAATAAAACGTGTTATTAATTAATCCCACTGATCCCTTAAGCCAGTGGAATCATTGAAATGGTTTTTGCTTTAAAATAAATCCTTCGTAAACATCAACAAAGTAATTGCAGGATTTTTCGAAATTCGTACTTGAAAGCTGTTAAAAAAAAATAAAATGTGTTTTCAAATAACCATCTGTACCGCTTATACCCGTTGAGATATCGATACGATTTTTGATAAGAATGAAGCTTATGTAAATATCTTCAAATCAGATTAAAACTTTTATGAAATTTGAAAATTAAGAATGTTAAAGCAGTAAAATGTTACAGTCTCCTGAAAAATGAGAATGATCATGGAGAAATAATTCAATAGTTTTTTTTTTCGATCCTACTAATAAATAAAATCTCTCTGGACTGCTGTACATACGAAAGAATGGACGACTTGAAGTACACGCTCTCTGACGTCACACCGCAGGTGGAGAGTACTGTAGGAAACAAACCTTGTTTTCAAACATGCTAATTTGTTGGTTGGTGATGGCAGAAACCAAAAACTTTGTACACTTTTGGACTTGTACATAAGTATAAACAATATTAGTTTCATTTCATGGTTAAGACACGAAAATGCATAAGATCAATGTTTACCTGAAAAAGCTGCAAATTCCAAACAAATAATCCATTTCCTTTACATACGTCTCATCCGAGACATGTGAAGCCAAACGCCTGTAGGAAGGTTATGTTCATCCGAGACATGTAAAGTCAAACGCCTGTAGGAAGGTTATGTTCGGTTGCGGTATACATGGATGTAGGAATTGTATCCCACACCAGACCACGGCCGTAGAAGAACAGGTCTGGACACTCGCCTGGATATTTGACCCCCTTGTTGTTTGGCTGTAGTTCACCAAGTTACCGAGAATATTGTGTTTTATTGGCGCTGATGTTACGGCGGTCGGACTAAACTCCGCCCACTTCCTTTCCGCTAAGATAAACAATTTATCAAAACGTATTTTTATCAATATATGAAACACTCCTTTCGCTCACAATTTAAAATAATGGCTCCAGAAATCTTTATTTACTTTATAAATTTAACAGTTGAAAAAAGTGGGCGGAGTTTGAGTCCGACCGCCCGGAAAACAGCGCCAAAAAGTACGACATTCTCGGTAACTTGACGAACTACAACCAAACAACAATGGGGTCAAGCAAAATACATTGTTAGATAGGCGAGTGTCCAGACCTGTTCTTCTACGACCGTGCACCAGACTGAAGCTCCGCCTCATTCCAAGTCGTCCATTATCACTGCCTACCTTTAAGCATTCCCTCAGGTATTGTATAATGTTTGTGGTGTAGGAGTGGTGGGGTTACGGGTTCGTATCCCGTGCAAGACTTTGCGATGGGAATTACTATGACATCATACGAGTATATTACGCGCGCTCTTTACACTGAGCTAAGACAATTTTTGTTCACTGTTATTGAGTACGCTAGCTGTTAAATGTCTTCATCGCATATTTTATCCAGAGTTACTGTTTACATTACATAATTTCAGGCGGGCAAAGCCGCAGCCGGGCAGCTATTGTAGAGAGAAATAGAGATGAATTAAAAACTAAGATGTGCTGCAATTAAAGTACGCTCAGCGAAGTGGACTGGATAAAGTCGTTTGTATTTGTTGTTTTAAAGATATACAGAGAATATAGTAACACCATCAATTAATATATAATTAAAAGTTAGTTTTTCTTTTCTATAGTACACGCGGGCGAAGCCGCAAAGGGACAGCTAGTATCACATATTTTATTTTGTTGTCAAAATAAGCCAAAGTGAAGCAAAATATTTTTTTACCAGCAAACGGTACATTATTATTAAAAAAAAAAAAAAAAAAAAAAAAAAAAAAAAAAAAAAAAAAAAAAAAAAAAAAAAAAAAAAAAAAAAAAAAAAAAAAAAAAAAAAAAAAAAAAAAAAAACGCTCTGGCAAAATTGTGTATTGTATGAATGTACACACAGTCTCATTTTTCAACGCATTATATTAAAGTTATTTGCAATTGTTTGAAATAAATGACAGACCATGGGCTTAACGGCGCCGCCTATCCGCGCGTCAGAGGCTCACGAACGACGGAGCAGTAAGGTCGACCTTGAAGCGCGCATCAAATGCCATATCACCTCAACGAGCCAAGCGCTGAACTAGCGTGCAAGGTTCCCGCCGAACCGTTTTACTATCGGACACTAAACGGTGACCATATAATTTTATTGCTGGAAAGTCTGTAGCAAAGTTCAGTGCATTTCTCAATCTAAATTTCACATAGGCCTACATCCGGTTACTACATTTATAAGTACAGTGGTCTGAAAAGGTTGTTTTATGGTACAATGGAGGGCTTAGAAACCGTGTTTGTAATGAGCATGGTGTTTTAACAATGTACTTTCAACCTTGTCCGAAATGTGTTTTGTTTTCGAACGTTGGCACAATGGGCGCATGTGGAGTAGTTTCGTAAAAAAAACCTGTTTACGAACACACTGTAACGCATTTTAAGGGGTATTGATCCCTACCACCTTGGGTTTATCAGTTTCTTTTCAATTCTTCTGTTACAGTCGATGTATCGAAATGATTGTCACGACAGGGTATATATACAAACTTATTCGATTTTCTGACATTGCTGGAACCATAACATATTCATTATTTTGTAATGGGAAACAGATGACAAAGAAAAATTGTTTTATTTACGGGAGCGACCACAGAGGTCATAAAAGTAACAAAAACAATGGCGCATTGGATTCCAAAAATGAATTAAACAATAAACTATGCCTTGTCAACGTGAAAAGAGCAAAACAACCTCTCTATTCACTGATTTTTAAGAAAAAAACATAAATCCGATCTGAGTGGGCTCAATCCCTCTTAACACCCATGAAGGAAAGCTATAGACATAGTCATCTTTAGTAGAAGGCCGTGGCCTTAGATTTGGCAACCCTGCCAGGAAGGGTCATTTTAACACTTATTTCGTCTCACCAATGGCAATGGCTTCACCTGATTCGCCGGTATGTAGGGCAGAATAACAAATCACGTACAGCCATTGCCTTTGGAGAGCAAAAAGACGTGTTAAAATGACCCTTCCTGGCAGGGTTGCCAGATCTAAGGCCGCGGCCTTATGGCTATGCTACAGATGTACACAGATACACAAGGCATTGAAACATGGTCGTCTTTAGTAGAAGGCCGGAGTCTTGAATGTGGCAACACTGCATCGGATGCCTGCTGCCGGTCGCTCATTGGCTGGCCTAGTCAGTGTAGACGTGTACACGCCACTAAACTGCATCTATACACGTTCCAGAGACTAGGGTGGCCAAGAAGTGACAAGCAACAGGCTCCAGATGCAGTGTTGCCACATTCAAGACTCCGCCCCGGCCTTCTACTAAAGACGGCCATGATTAAAACCATATGTAGAGGTACGTCAATTTCGCGGATTCATCTGGCAGCAGCCTAGACTTGTCAGTCCTATACACCCAATGGCCACAATCGAATATATATATTGGCTTATAACCGTACAAGCAGGTAGCAAGCGATATCACTTCGCATTATTTCCTTATTTACTACTGGCTTGCAGTAGTCAAACGCGTTTCGTAACAGCCGCCAGCAAGTCACAGACATGACAATGAAGTATACATAATTGGCGTTCAACCTGACCTGGAATGTATCTGCGAAATTTACGTACCTCTAACCATATGGTACAAAATCTCTTCGCTACTAACGCGTTGCTATATAAGTGGGTTAAAGTTTAAAAAAAATTGTAACGTGGTTTTATTGCGTTTTGTGTTCAGGCACTATCGGTAAATTTGGTTTGACCGATTATTTGACAGACGCGAGTTGTCGGCAGGAATACTGCACGCCAGTTCAGTGATTTAAGCCAAGAGGATAGAGTGAGGCGTGCTGTGTCGTCCTTATCGCGTCCGCTCTTCCAGATGCTCGTTAGCTGCTTGCTGTTAAAGTGATAATAGGCCTGTATTAGTTACAATATTATCAGAGACCCGGACATTGCACAAATTCATTTGAGAATACATTAGATTTCAAGCAACCGTACACGTTATTTGCTTTCACAATTGGATCGCTGGTAATTTAATTCTTCCTTGAGGACTGAGAACCAATAACAGACCCGCATGTAAACACTAACTGTCCACTCACTGGAGCAGCAGACAATATACAAGTATCTGAAGACATAGTGTACACAGGACTGTGGAATCCAGCCTGCTGGTCCTTGAACCTGCTAAATTACCAGGACTCTAAATATTATTAAAGACTCAAAGACTTCCAGGAAGTGTCAAACAAGTCACAGTCAAATTGCGAAAGTGATGCAAGCTTACAGTTGTTGTGCTTTCTACCATGTGCTCAATTGCTCAAATGAAAACGCGAATTTTCAGGTCTCTGTACATAGTATATCGCTAGTTCATTTTTGCTTTATGTTCTTAGTATTGACTTAGATGTAAGTTTGAAATGTCATAACATGTCCTAAATGTATAGTAAATTGTACACAGATTTTTTTTGGTCCAGTGTGTGACATCGCCTTAACTGCGGCATTAATAAAGTCGTATTATTATTATTACTATTACTATACCGCAATTTCTATTTACCTTGAGCTACAATACAAGCTTGGCGATAGAGCTAATAATGAATAAATAGGTAGCAATTGTCGGGCAAATTATTAATATAAAACAATTTGTCACACAGATTGCGGCGTAATTATAAGTTAACAGCTAAATTGCAAGGTCTGTATTGTAGCGAAATGTAAATAGAATTTGAGGTATAATCGTATATTTAACATTTTTCTTCTCAGAATTCCAAAAAAGTGAAAAGTAATAAAATTCAGTATGGCGACTGAAACCGTGTGCCTGACCCAATGTGACGCGGTTCAGCAACAGGTAGGCGGGTCTCGTAAGTGGTTAATTCGAGCTGATTGGCCCTTACCCTCGTTTCGTTAGATGCGACGTCAGATGACCTTTATGAGTGTTGACAAGTAATGAGTGATATGTGATGGTAAAAAGTTATGTAAAGGAAAAAAGAATGGGCAGAGAAGAGGAGGCAAGATGACTAATAGTACTAGAATGCAATGCATCAGGGGCGTCATTTCAGGTTTTTCT
>PNEQ01009102.1:0-22026 GCA_003012365.1 Medauroidea extradentata | reverse complement strand
GAACTTATGTAGATGTATTTTTTTTTCTTTTATGTAAATAGTAGTTATTTGTTCTGTTTGACATTTATTGTGGTAAATCATTGTAGACATAGGTTATTTTTGTATGTACAGTTGTAAATAAACTAGGTAAGCTTTATTTTCTTTATTTTATCAAGACCTCCATCCCCAAACGTACCTAGCCCACAAGCTTGTAACAATATGTATTGGCTGTGAAGAGGTACTGCCTGCCCCAGAGCCCTGGCGGGATCAAGGATAGGGTAATGTAAGGTAAGTAGATAACGAGGTCATTATAGATGGTGACACACAACTTGGTACAATGACGGAAGTTGAGAGATGGATTAGTCATGGCCTTTATTAAGAAACTATCCCTACATTCGCCTGGAGCTATTTCGGTAAACCATGGAAAACGGAAATCAGGATGGTCGGAGCCAGGGATCGAACCCGGGTCCTCCCGAAAGCGAGTGCAGCATGTTACCGTTGCGCCACCTCGCTCGGGATCAAGGATAGGGAACTACATGTTAAACGTTGGTCAATGCCTGTAGAACCCATGCCAACATCTTGGTGCGGCCCACATTACTACAGTGGGAATACACGGGGGGGGGGGACACCAAAACACCTACTCATGACTTTTTCCCGCCATTTTAATACCTATAGCAATATTTCCTTTTTCTCTACACAGGAAATGTTTTCTGCCCGAAAGCTGTAGCGTGAAAGGTTACCGAGGTCCACCTAACATAATTCAACATATAAATCCCTATACTTGCTCTCCCCAGGACTCCCAGATAGGCAGCGCGTTTTACGAACCATTTACTGAAAGCTATAGGTACAATTTATTATTTCCTGCAACTGTACCGGTTACATGATCACCAGTACCTGCGTCTTATGAATCACCGCCCTGTTCATTAAAGAGTTCCCAGTTTGGTCAGTGCATGAAACGAACTTGGAGTGTCAAGAGACTGAGCAGTGCCTTTGTTTGGGCTGCGCACCTAGTTGGTTAACATTGAAATTTTTTGTTTGATCTCAACGACACCACCTACCAAGCGTTTCAAATCTGTTCCATCAAGTTCGTAAATATGGTTTTTTACTAAACTATTCCACGCTTGTCTATTCTGTCAATGTACGAAAGTAAAACACACTTCGTACAAAAAATACTGTTTCTAAGCCCTCCAACATAGCTAAAAACGACTTAAGACAGTCATACTTCAAAATGTACTAACCGAAGTATGTGGAACTCTGATAAAAACATGCACTGAACTTTGGTACAGACTTTCTACCAATAAATTATATATAGTAGCAAGTTCGATAGTAGTAATAAATAAATAGTTCAGCGCATGGCTCTTTGTGGCGATGCGGCATTTAATGCGCGCTACAAGTTCGCACTTACAGCTCCATCGCTTCTGAGCCCCTAAAGCGCAAGTAGTAGTCCAGGAGCATTACTTCTCCCGTGGGATTTTCACTGATGAAATTGTAAGACTGCTTGGAATACATTCCTTATACACTCTTATATTATGTCTCACATTGAATTTTTGGCAGGCGGTACGTATGACGTCATAAATGCAAGACGGAAGCTGCTTTGCACACTGTTGGGAGTTATCGGATATAACTCCATTTAGGCCATCCTACGACTATTTAATGCTTATCATTTTTTGTTGACAAGAAAGTTCTTCACAAAAAAGCTCATCACGCCTTAATTGAAATTCCATACCGTTTAAATGTTTAAAGCAAAATACTTACAATTACATATGTCAATTAGGGCGTTTAAAAATTAAATTTATATTTATTTTTGTTACAGGTGGTGATGGATTACTATTAATGAACGTTTTAGCTATCGACTTCGACGAGACATAAAAGTTCTATTCATGGTGTTTGTCCCATCAGAAATTCAGAGCCATCTGCAGTTATGTTTACTCCCATCAGCAAAGAAAGTGAGGCTGCAGACAAATTACCAGTTATGCATCCTATGCCAATATTAAAATATTCACCTTTCGTTAAACCCGTTAGCTATGATAAAGCCTTAGAATATGTTAGGAAAAGAGCGGAATGAAATTAAAATTAATGCATGCAAATTAGCCATAGTTTTCAGCGTGCGACCGCTGAAGAACAGGAAAACGAAAATGCATCATAGCATGTAGACTGCTACAAGAAATGTACACATAAAACCAAAATGGAACGAAGTTATAAATTGTACATAGAAGAGACGAGTAGACCATCAAGTTCTAGTTCGCCTAAAGGAGATGAAAACGTAATATACACAACAAGATCAACAACTCGCACGAATAACAAAAATTAAGTGTTTCTGTGTTTGAAGAAAGAACGAAAATGAATCCATTTATTGCAATTACAACTGACTCTGCCAGTCTTTAACTGAAAGAAACCGTTCAGACCTCGGGTAATGAAGCTTTCAAGATCAGATTTAGTAACTTTCAAGATCCTGGAGATCCTCATGCAAAGAGACATTGTTTATCACAAACCATGCTGGGTAAAATATGCGTTCATGTGTTGCGTAAAAAATCCAAACCGTGCCTGGATATTGATTCGCAGTGCATTTAAGATGAAGCAACAGTTGTAGAATTTATCTCTTCATTAAATGACTTCTTGAAGGAGGGTAATGTTAAAACAATGGCTGACACCGAAAGACATTACCAGTCAATTGCAAATAGAAATGAAGGTAAAATGAAGACAATAGAACAGATTAAAGGCCTGGTAGAAGAAGAGCTGGACCATGTTATCTTCAGCAATCCCAAGAAAGTAAATGAGCCACAACGAGTATCTCTGAAAGCACAGTAGATGTGGCCCTAGCCAATGTAGAGCAGTCCTTATGTATTTTTTTTTAAATTGCCGTAAATTAAGTAAACTGTCATCATTTTCAATTTTTTTAAGTACAAAGGAATATCATTGAGTGTTTTTAAATATTTTAGCATAATGTCCATAATATATGATTTCAGTGTAAATTATATCATTCGAGTAAGCCACTTGGTTTTAGTTATTACCATGCTCCCGTAACTTGCAAATTTTGACTGTCATGTCACTATGGGAAAACTATGAGAGTTAAAACATTTTTCCAAGTGAAAATGTAGTGACAAGTAATGTCTATAAAGGGATCACTGTGTCGTGCAAATATCAAATTATGATCTTTGCCACGTGAACTCCCTTAACGAGGCCACTACATTGAAGGACACTGGTCCCTACAATGTAAGTAGTGAGATCGTAAGAGCCCTGGTCTCTCTTGCAGTTCGAATGTTAAAAGTGCCATATGACATTTTATCCCCGAAAAAAGGTCGTACCCCAACAACCAATAACAGTCAAGATAGGTCTATGATAATTACATCTAATCACTGAGATGCTTGGTCAAGAAAACATTCGAAGCTTCGTTATTGTCCCGTCATCGAACGTATGATAAATTGAAGGCATTTATTTTCGCGTAGGTACGAAGTCCAGGCAGCCGCCGTTGTGAAAGCTGGCATAAAAACCCTAACTGATATTCTCAATCACTTGCCCGATAAGTCACAGATTTTTTTTTCACCAGTGGCATTCCCGTGGATAGGTCTCCCTCTTTTTTTTCCGGTTCCCCTCCACTCCTATCCGTATGGATAGAGATACTGTAAGGTACCTCCAAAGCCACTATTTTATAAACGTGTTACGGCCATATACACATCTTATCTTTCAGGGTCCTATAGATAACGTTATCTTAGTTGACACAGTATTCTTATAACCGCTGTACATGTTCACAAAACATACTGTAAGTAAAGCGAAGTTGTTAATTCGGACGGAGAAATAAATAGTAGGGCCTATAGTGTACAGTATAGAGGTTGTAAGTTACATGCAAAAAGTATTACTCACTACAAGAATCGGACCTACCAGAAAAAAATCGATGGTAACCATCACAAATAGCGATTCGATAACACAATCTCACATCAAACGCTTTTCGCTATTTTAATTTGTAATTAGTATGTGTTACACTGTACTGAAATAGCAAAGCAGCATAGTTCGTACAAACAACGTCAATTTTTCAACTTTAAATATCGCCGGAAAGTTGTAAAAATAAGCATCTAGCGTGTGTATTTTTATCATAAAAATTAAATCGGAAACTTAGATATATCCTGAAAAATCTGACCCAAAGTAACTGCGAACTTTATATTACTTTCGGCTTCGTATTAACCTGAGCAGTATATTTTGATACAAGTTATATCTAACGAAAAGTAAATTTTAAGCCAAGTTGGAGGAATAGGAATTAGTGTATTTTCAATGCCCAATATTTTTTAACTACTCGACAGTTCTAACCCTGAAATGTGTTTTGATATCATAGGTACACTGGTAACATGTATAATATGTTTAATTTGTATCGAGCCTGACGTCTCATCGACAGCGAGGTAATTACAGAATACACAACTTTGAACAAGGGCACGAACTAGGCGAGCATTTGGCCAGGGCATATGTTAAAACATTCTAGCATTCGACTGGATAGATTTCGGTAAACCATAGAAACTGATATTCGCGATGGCCGGAGCCAGCAAATATTTGTAGCAGTTCCGTATATAAACGCAAATTTCCAGTCTGGTAACCAATAAACAAGTAAGCAGACCCGTAAAACCCCGCCTACTAAGCGCTTCAGATGCGTTGTAATGTGTGGGGAAACACATTATTTTATATTCTACACGTTTCCATTGTAACAATGTACGAAAAACGCTTCAAACAAGGAATTTCCCTGTCAAGACACCATGTTCATTAAAAACTGTTTCAAAGCCCTACCACATAGTAAAAAAAAGTTTTTTTTTTCAAAGCTGCTGCACTCCCAATGGTGTGTGTGTGTGTGTGTGTGTGTGTATATATATATACATACACACACACACATTTATGGTCGGCGCTCAACATATAGGTCTTCAACGCTGGTGAGGGATGACATGAGGTTGAGTATGGAGCAGCGTCGGAATGAAGGGGATACGGGAGATCCCCGAGAAAACCCGCCAACCAGCAGCATCGTCCGACACGTATCCGACATGCGAAAATCCGGGGATCGAACCCGGATCGCCTTGGTGGGAGGCGAATGATCTGGCCATTCGGCAATCGCGGCCCTTTGCTGCACTTCAAAATGTACTAACTGGATTCACGCGAAACTCGGAATATTGCAATGAACTTAAGAGACAGACTTTCCACCAATATAATTATATTGTCACCGCTTGAATTCCCATAGTAATAAGGGATTGGCGGAGATCGTCTACACAAGTTCAGTGCTTGGCTCGTTGGTGATTCGGAATTAGACGCGCGTTTCAAGGTCGCCCTTATATAAAATGAGTTGAGTCGGGAGGAAAGGTGCATGCTTTGGGGGGTGATAGTACTGGTGATTCTGAACAAAATGTTTCTGATAAACATATGCCCATTTCTTAACAGTTTCAGAGAAACCGAATGAAAACAACAAGAAACGGGAAATGTGCAGGTGATGGTAAATCATGATACTGTTATCGTATGTTTTGTTTAATTGTGAACATTTTCTCACAAAACATGTTCAAACACTCCACCACTAACTTCAATGCATTTTGCTGCTCTGATAGACAGCTGCTGTGTTGCTGATCTGAGCTCATTAGTACACTGAACTGTATTCACTGTACACGTAACAACACCGTAGTTCCCAATACTAGGGCAAGCACTGTAGGACTGACACTGAGATAGACAACTGCACCATGCTTAGAGCACCATCATGTGGAAATGTACAAAATTACACACAACATAGGATAACAGTAGCGTGATTTACCGTCACCTGCACTTATCCCGTTCCTTGTTTTCATTAAGTTTCTCTGAAAGGGTTGAGAAATGGGCATATGTTTATTAGAAACATTTTGTTCAGAATCACCAGTACTATCACCCCTCAAAGTACGTACTTTTCCTCCCGACTCAGCCTGTATTATAGCTTCGTCGTTTCTGGGCCTCTAATAATGCAGGAATCACACAGACATGGCAGAAGCGACACGACCGCTGCGACACTAAAAATAAGCAATGTCCGCCAATCAGCGCCGAGATTTCTGCGATGTCAGCGGACACGGCGCGAATTCCGAATAGAAATTATATCGAATTTATTCGAATAGGAATTTAATTTTGCGCCCAAGTGTTTAGGTAACTGGTAAGTTTGTAGTAAATCTCGTTTACTTTTTAAGATTTTTATTGGTTAACGAAAGTAATTTAGAACTCTACTTTAAAGTTAGTATGTTTATGAATGTGTGTGACTGTTGAACTTGTATATATAATATACTAGCACCACACATTAGAAAACACTCTTTGAAGAGAAAAGAAAAAAAAAAATTATACATGTCATATGTATTAAAGAGAATGATTTAAGGAACCCTTGAATACAGAATTAGGATTTATTTCAAGAATTACGTTCGACGAATATGAAATGCATTATGAATTATTGATAAGATGCTTTCCAACTCTGACATTACAAAGATAACTAAAAATCTCTCACTCAAATAATACATACATATTTAAGCAATATTTAAATTTTCGAGTAGGTTCTGACCTTGAGGAAAATCAGTATCAGTATTCATTTCAAGTTCAGCTTTTAAATTGGCTAGCTTATCAGTCGGAGATACACAAACTCTCTTTGTCAAACCTCTGAGTATGGCTTCTACTAAAAAAAAAATTTGCAATTTACATTCATAGCTGAACTTCAACACTAATATTTTCATTAAGATGGTTACGATCAGCAAAGTTCTCAAACATTTAACGTCTTTAGGTGAATTAATATATTAAAAGAAAGTAGAGTTCGCACAGTTTTACTAAGGCGCCACAAGGCAAAATATATTGGCTGAATATTTACTGGCTTAAAATTAAAAGTGGCTTGGCTTACAGTAGTATCCCACGATGTCTTAACGCTCACTCAAACAAATATTTGCCTAAATCTGTTATTTTCTCGCCTTTTAAAACGGCGTCAAAACTTGTTAAAATAAGCCTAGACACCCTCCCTTTGGTGTCCTATCAAATAGGATGGCGGCAGATATGGCACCAAGCCATACTTGAAATCTGCAGTATGTATTATCGCTTCAGAAGCTAATGGAGCAAGAAAGAATTATCACTATAGCGTTGGTTTTAAAACTGCCTCTCAGGCTAAGAGGTTTAACTGCTTAGAAGAAGTAAATCTCACACATGAACACTTCTGAACTTATCAAATTAAATTACATTTTAAAGAAATTACATTAAATGAGTGAGAGACTTCCTAGCATATAAAATTTATATAAAACATACACTTATTTTAACTCAGGTTGGGATTAAAATTACCAAAATTAACATTATACATTAATTTACGTCCATACACATAACAAATATCTTGAAGCGTCCAAAGAGAAATATCACTCACAATTAACATTAAAATACTGTAATACTATTACAGTAAATCATCGCCTTTTAAAGCAAACATGTAATTGTGCGTTCAATTCCACATTTCGGAATACCAGTGGGTATTTAAAATATAGAACTATTGAAAGGAAAAAACTGAAATACTATAAACGTCTGTGACTGTCGTACTAGAGATTAGTATGTAGTGGCAAATAACTATCTACATGTAATAATTTCTTAGTATTTGTCGCGCGGGAGCCAATCCAGTATACGCAATAACAATAATAATTTTAGTGTCGCATCGCTTCTGTCGTGCCTATGTGAAGCAGGCATAATGCAAAACCCAAAATTTAACTAACACTGGTTAAAATATGTCCCAGGTAATTTTAATCCTCACTTATGCATTCCGCGAAGGCTTTCATTGGCACACGACAGTGTGGGGTTTGAAGGGGGAGGGGCGGTATATATATTGAAACTGCTCGGGAACGTGTAGTTATTTTCGCTGATAACTGTGCCGATATTGCCGCAACTCGAGCGTGGGCAGCAGCTTGTGGGTCGCCGAGTGGCTGGGCTGCTAACATGGCAGTGATGTCATGGTTCCGCGACAAACACGCACATTGTCGCTGTCACTGGCATGCACGCACGCTGCTGGGCGTGCTGCAAGTCCGCACATTAAGAAGGGGGGAGGGGGAGGCACTGGGCGTCGGGTTGGTGGCAAGCAACTAGTAGTCCAGGAAAGAGATAAAAAAAGGGACAAATTGCAAGAAAAGGTTTGTTTACATAAAAATTCGTAGAACAACATATCCAAAATCCACCTTCCGGTTTTTAAGTTTTTCCGGAATTTGTCACGTAAAAATACGGAAAAAATTAATAAGTCGAAAACGGTGCATCTCATGACAAAACTTGTAGAGACAAAAATTAAAGAGCACACAATTTACCATAACATGTCCAAAATTCACGAAAATCCACTAATAACTTGTTCTCCGTTTTACAGGATTCGTCCCGGAAAAAATATTAAAAAATAAAATAAATCGAAAACTGCGCACTGTACAGCAAAATATTTCAGATCCAAAGGCGAAGTGCCTAGCTTTCCTCCTAATATATTCTAATATTATACTAATTCACATAATATCAGCATTTGTTTTTTCAGAGTTTGTTCCGAAAAAGCCACAGTACAATAAAACTAAAACCACACATCGTACCACAAAAAACTATGAATAACAAAATTTTAAAAATAAACCCACAACTTGTCTCATATTGCATTAAAAATTTACTTATTTCCGCTAAGTAAATTGAATTTTTCATTATACGGGGTTTGTCAAAGGGAATACCATTTTTAAACGTCAATAAGCTGAAAATAATGCATCGCACGTCAACACATATCGGACCATAGCTAAAGAGCAGAAAGTTTTATTTAGTAAAAATAAAATTTACCACAATCCGCTAAAATATTATTGTGTGTGTTTAGGTATTTTTCTTGGCTTCCATTGTTTTTTAAGTCCATTGCAGGAAATACCAGAATGTTTAGGTCAACTAAATATACGACTGATTTCAACCGCATTGCTTTGTAGATTTATGTCTTACTTAGAATTTATTGGTTTGTGGACATACACGTTTGCTCAACAAAGCTATAAATTCTAATTGTCAACTCCTATTGCAATAAACATTTAAAAATCTCAACTTATGTCTTACTGTTGTGACCCTTCCAAGTGTGAAATAGGAAACTTTAAATAAAATAATGTGGATGTTTGTGTCTGTAGGGTTTTGCTTGAATATTAGTTTTCAGCTTAATGGCATGTTCCTGATTTATTTTGTCAGACACATGTCTTGTTATTATTTCTATTGTGAAGAAACGAAGCAGGGCGCCATCATCAACAAAATGAACTCACAGTCTTGTGTTATGCGAGTAGATAGATGCGAGAAATGTGACCGAGCACAGCTTACAGTGTAGAGACTGGAATAATTCGCGGGTTCACCGAGTTGTAGGCTAGCCTTCAAGGATATACGTGAAATCGTGCAGACAACAGCTGTTTATTACCTGCTCTCTGACACAGTGAAATGGGCCTGTATTCAGTTAGTTTTATTATTGGCTCGGTTGCTTACAGGAAGTGTCGAGTAAGTCAACGGCCAATTGTGAACGTGATACAGGTCTGTAGTTGCGCTTAAAAGAAAACGCGAAATTTTCAGGTATCTAAGTAATAGTGGTTTTATTTGCCGGCGTGCTGCACTCTTGCCTAGTGTTTCATTAGACATTTCATTTATAACGGAGTGTAACGATCTTTATTTAATGCTGTAAGTTTGTTGCGCTGTTTCATTTTCGCCAAAGATACTAAAGACAGTAAGTAAATTTATAATGTGGATAACGTGGTAGTAATTAGCGTATGTAAAACCGTTAGAATGTGCCACAAAAATTGTTATTGGTTGATTTAGCAATTTGATGAACTGATTGTTAAAAAAAACTATACTGAACAGTGATACGTGTTAATTTTGTAATGACCACATTAAATCTAAACAAACTTTTAAAGTAACAAGTGAGGGTTTAATAAGGATAAATTCTGCATCATGCGCTAGAGGGGTCCAGCTTAATATATCTGAAAGACAGTATATACATTCAGACTACCGGAAAAAGTTCACAGATGAGAGGCGCATAGCTCATTTGAAGAGAAAACTACGTGCAAAATTCTATGGAGAGCCTGTCTCGAATTCTCCTAAAGAAATGCGTTCCTCAGTTACGAAATTCTGTTTTATGAGACTTTTTACTGTGGACAGAAAGAACATATTGATGATCCTGTAGCAGAAATACATGCGGTGAAAACCGACGCTGAAAAGTTTGACACAGCTGTGAAACGTGTAAGTAAGGAAAGAAAATATAAATGGGCTATAGGGATATACTTGGACGTCTATTGTGTGTTAACCACCTTTATTCAGCTGATGCTATATATCATCAAAAGTGCGATGTTAACTTCCGTACTTTCCGAGATATGCCTACAGTTTTTCAAGGAGTTATAGCATCTGTGCTACACAACATCTGACTGAAAAGAAAGGCCGCCTGCGAGATGAAGAAAGGAATCTGACCTTCCTTAAAACTATGGAGGAATTTGAAGTGGATGAAGAACAGACAAAAACAATTGAAGAATTACAGGGGACATGATGAGAAGACATTTACAAGACGACTTAGAAGCTTATTCAGAAAAATTAACGATGACAAGAATTTCTGAGCATTTTTGTGGTACAGTGTGGTTTTCTAAAAAGCGTGGATCCAAGAATGTTGTTGGTTCCATGAAAATGTAAGTGATATTTTGAATGAATTCCACAACAGAAGAAATAAATAGCACGAGTCCTGAAGTCAAAAAATTAGATAATTTAGTGGATTTTGGTGAATTTTATTTTTATTAGGCAAAACTTTCTGCTCTTTCGTAACGGCCCGACATATTTTGACGTGCGATGCATTGTTTTCAGCTTACTGACGTTTTAAAATGTTGTTCCCTTTGACAAACCCCGTATAATGAAAAATTCAATTCGCTTAAGCGGAAACAGGTAAAATTTTAATTTAATATGAGACATTTTGTGTGTTTATATTATATAATTTGTTCTCTATAGTTTTTGGAATACGACATGCGGTTTCGGATTTATTGTACTACCGTTTTTTTCGGAACAAATTCTGAAAAAACAAATGCTGATTTTATGTGAATTAGTATGAAAATAGAATATATTAGGAGAAAAGCTAGGCACTTTACCTTTGGATCTGAAATATTTTGCTGTACAGTGCGCCGTTTTCGATTAATTTAATTTTTTAATATTTTTTCCGGGACGAATCCCGTAAAAAGAACAAGTTATTATTAGCGGATTTTCGTGAATTTAGGATGATATTTTATGGTAAATTTTGTGCTCTTTAATTTTTGCCCCTACAAGTTTTGTCGTCAGATGCACCGTTTTCGACTTATTAATTTTTTCCCACAGTTTTCCGAGAAAAATTCTGGAAAAAAGTGAAAACCGGAAGGTGGATTTCGGTGGATTTTGGATATGTTATTCTACAGATTTTTCTACGAATTTTGATGTAAAAATACCCTTTCTTGCAATTTGTCCATAAATCGATCCCTTTTTCTCCGTATCTTTCCTGTACTATATAAAGGCTGACCCCGCCTACCTGCAACAAGTATGGGCGCGCCCCGGGAGAGGGGCACTTTGGGTACGTGCCCCCCTCCCCCCAAGGGGTCGAGTTTTTAATTTTATGTGTGTACTGCATGTGTGTTGAGAGGCCATTGCAAGCAAAATGTGTCCACATGTCACTTCTCAACATAATACCGGTATACTGTGATGTACAAGAGCTTTGTCAAGATCCACCTGCCTGTAGAGTGCAGACTTTATTATTTATTAGGTCTTATGCCCTCCCCAAGACAATATTCTGGGTGCTAATTGCATGGCAGCAGAACAAGCAAATTTTGACTTTGTCGCACCGTTATGAGGAAACTACGAAAGCTAAAATTGTTTTGTAAGAAGAAACTGTACTCACAAGTATCGTCTACAAAACAAACACTACTTCGTAATGATATACACCCTTAAGGGTGCAGCTACCGCTTTTTTTCACCATCATGTTTTAATTTTACTATTTGTACCAATTATTTTTTTTCTTGTTTTAGACACAAATGTGGTTACATTTTCCTCTTAGAAAATTTTATTATCTCGAAAGTATTGGCTTAATGGCTCGTTAAAGCCAAAATTTGCATGTTTCGTTTTAAGGACGACACTAAAATCAACTCACTTAGCAAACTGAAAAAATTCTCAGTGAATAACGATGTTGTAGGCTACAAATTCAGCTATGTTAAGACTACAAAATAATTTTTTTTTTGTATTTTTAAAACATTATTGATTTTTTAAAATGTTATTTTAAATTTCAGTATTTTTATTTAAATACAAGAAAATTGTTTATTATTTATTTTTATGTAGGCCTACGTCACATTGTAGCCTGCGACGTCTGAACTTTGGTACAACGTTCTTGAGGGGGAGGGAGAAGTGTTTGCGTCATACTATCTAGGGGACTAGGCACACCTGGCATTTTATTTTGAACATAAGCGAGATTAGCCAGTTACCCGGCCAAAATCGAGCAGTTAAAAATTTAATCTCGCTTAAGACGGAAAATCGAGTTAAACTGCTTGGTGAAACCCAAAATATGTATAACCAGAATTAAGTGCCGATTAATCGAGATTAAATCGCTTAAATTTGGTTGGTGAAACCGGCCCTTACAGTATCGCGTCGATGTGAGTCGTGCTGCTCGTGGCGGTCAAATTAAACATTTATGAAGGTATGGTACAAAACCGTCATTGTTCCAAGATTCTTTTGAGTGGTCACACAACATTTTAAATTGTTTGGTTGTGATTATACAGACCTTCAGAGTTGGAGTATTCTTTTTACTCGCCTGTACTAGTACAGTACCATAGTTCTATACCATAAGTCGGTGCAAATATCAGAGTTAAACATTCATGTTTGGCATTGACGATAACGTGATGCGGTTGTAAAGTCGACATGTGGTAGGGACAGCATACAAACACTGGAGCAGCGCACACCGAGACTGGATGTGGCGTGTCTGCGGGCGGCTGTCGCTATTGGAGCCACTCCAAACAACAGTCCGGCAGTCTGGGAGTCCTGAGAGGTCACAAAAATAACACCGACAAGGGTCCCCACTTCCGGAAATATTTCAAGACAAGCGCCGCCGCCGTGTTACCAGCAGGTTGTAGCTCTGGGGGAGCGACATATGCAGGCGAGAAACAGGACTAGCCAGTCCATAGTAAAGTGAGACCTTTTCAAAGCCTGGTAACTTTTTCTTTCAGCCAAGTTTCTTATTTCCGCCTCTTGTTAATATCCACACTTTAAATAGCAATCGGTGAATATTCACTGCTTACCAGAGGTCTTTCACCGATTTCAGATGCAGTATATAATTATAACAAATATGTCAGGGTAAAACTGAAACGCAGAGTGCAGACATTCCAAAAAAAAGAATTTATGTGAATATTCCTCGACTCCGGTTTAGAGCGAGCTTGGCAGCGTAAGCAATGGCAACAGTTTATCGAGTTCACCATACTAACAGTTGAACTTTCTGGTCATAAATGTGTTTTGCAAAATATTTATGTCAAGTCTGACTTCAAAACAGCTCACTTTGATCAGCAGGTGAACAGTGCTGGACACTGCAATAAGCATAATACGCAACAATATGGGCGGAAGATTATGACATGAGTCAGCTGGCGAAAGAGAAGAGAAAAAGTAGAAATGGGAAAGTCCAATAAAAACACAGGTGGTTGCAAAGGAGACCCTACCGCAGAAGGATATAATTATAGCAAAATCCAACGAAATAACAAAATTTTAGGAATTTCCAAGAAAAAATACACAAAACGCATCAATTTTCCTTCGAATTTCAAATTTACTCATTTCAAATTTGAACCGGTGGTATCAGTAAAAAATCAAGGAATTTTATGAAAATTACCAGAAAATAAGACCTTGCTCTTTAGTACTGCAGTGGTTTTGAAAATGTTTTTTAAACGCAAATTAATACCTATATCAAAAATTCATTATTACAGTTTTAACACTTATGTATCATCGTTTGTACCGGAATATTTCTGTTGCAATACACCAAACGAATTTTTGAATTTTCGCCCCTGAAATATCACATATTTTGTTGTCAAAATAAGCCAAAATGAAGCAAATTTTTTTTTGTTGGCAAATGGGTACATTATTAAAAAAACGCTATGGCAAAATTGTGTATCGTATGACTGTACACAGTCTCAATTTTTTTCAAAGCATTTGGTTAAAATATTCGAGTTATTTGCAACTGTTTGAAATAAATTAAAGATCATGCCTTTAAGGGCTTTCGAACATGTTTGGAATGGGGAAACAATGCAATGTGATTGCAACTTGTTTGAAAATAACTATGCAGTTCACATTTTTGCGTTTTGGGAAAAAAAAACTAATTTTTATTGAATTTGGTGGAAATTGAAGAGTAATACTGACAACTTTATAATTAGCTGACTAGTGTGTTTGGATACGCTTATGCTGCGCATTTAGCTCTCGTCC
Organism: Medauroidea extradentata; assembly: GCA_003012365.1. NCBI lineage: Eukaryota > Metazoa > Arthropoda > Insecta > Phasmatodea > Phasmatidae > Medauroidea > Medauroidea extradentata. The sequence goes on along the minus strand of PNEQ01009102.1, from coordinate 7,635 downwards.
ACCTATATGACGTAGGGAGCACCGCACCACGTATCGGGAAGACGCGGCGTGTTTGAAGGTAATGGTAAAGGGGGAGGGATGGTGGCGAAGGGGTGCGAGGTGGGGGACAAGGGATGCGAAGGTGAGCGGCGCACCATGTGTTGACCGTCAAGGTCGCGCCGTATTGGGGTCAGTGAGGCTGGAGTCGTGGCGAAACTGGCGACCTGCCCTGAGTCACTGGCTCGCCGGCAAACACCATGCGGTCATCTCCGACAGCTGTCACCACCACCATTACACTTATATAACCAGCCAACATTACAAAAAGAAAATTGATAGCCAACGATCACAGACGATGCTCGGAATTTTAACGCACGTGGTCCAAATATTAAATGACAATCATAAAACAAATTAAAATCATGCCAGTAAAATAATTACATTCGATGACGAATCAAGTTATTTCGTGTTGGTTGAAATAATTCCACCCGTTTATTTGAGAATGCCCAGAGCACTTCACTCCCGGGTCTAGGCCTCAAACCACGGTACGTGCAAACCAAGCCGCATTACGTCAGCGACAGGCAGAAACACGACATAATTATACGCCTGACACAAAAAAATAATCCGTGTACAGTGTAGGTCTATTTATATAGCAACACCACAAATAAAGACAACTGTAACATCATCCTTACAGTTACACTGCTTCAAATAAGCATCATTCATAGTACAACATAAAAGGAAAGCTCTCATAAAAACCGCGTGGAAACGCCATTTGGTCGCAAGGGCTTGAGATTGTCCATAAAATGGTGACATTCACAAGAAAACCGTACGAGATGGCAGGTGTGTGACTAGTATTGAGACACGTATTGTATTACGAATAGCTCGAGGCGCTTACCTCCTCACGCAACAAACTAGGTCCCAGTCGGCGTACGAAGTCGGCAGACAACAATAAGCTACTAGTGCAGGAGCAAATGTAATGTCGTGGGATTTTGAATGAAGGAATAGTATGACTATGTGGAATGGATAACTAATGAACCATACAATCACCTATTACCAGGCGTTTTCCTTGATTCCATGGCAGAAGGTGTACATGTCATAATTTCAAGATGGCCGCTGGAAGTGACAGTGAACCTTTGTTCTCGCTGTAACTTACTTGTAGTTGGTTTTAGGCAAATTTTGCTCAGATCCTTTTTTGTTCTAAATAAAATAAGGAATAAAAAGGCTTCCACAATGTTTTTTTGTATTGCATATCATTTCTGTGTTACATTCACGTTTTTAGCTATTATCTCATGTTTTTAATTATTTTTTTTATTTGTTGTCTTATATTTTCATTTGGTGTTTCAGGTCAGAAAGAGAAAACCTTATCACTTGCATTAATATTGAAGCAGTGAAATTAATTACCGGATATGGAAACATGACTTACGGTAGGCCTATTTAAGAGTAAACCTATTTCAAAAATGTCGCTGCCTCCAGTTATTGGAAGTACTTTTAAAGTTAAACTTCCACCATCATCAGCACAGAAGAAAAAGAAGTGTATTGACTTTACCTTATGTATTTTATGTCAAGAAAGGAAGAAATCTGTTCTGGTGAACCTCAAATGTTATGAAAAGGTGTTAAGAGTGTATTAAGAAGAGAACACAGTGGAATGACAGTGAATATGTAAATATTGCGAATGTGCTAGGGGACATATCTTCTGAAGAGCTCAAAAATAAAAACGGCATTCTGGATGCTATAAGAAATGTACCCACAAGGCTAACGTTGATAGAAGTGAAACACGTTATGAAGAAGAGGTACATAGTCGAACACATTTTACCTCATGTCATGAAGGCGAAGATATAGATGAAAGCTACACTACGCGATCCATAGTGCCAAAATATGACAAGAAAAAATATTAATTTTGCAATGAAGAGTAGTAATAAAAGAAACAAGCTTCACATGGTAGCAACTGATTCAGCAGGCGTGCGTTTGAAGAATGCAGTTTTACAGTCTGGCAGTGACGTATTAAAAATTTGAATTAGTGATTGTACAAGTCCTGAAGACGCCTATGCCAAAGATATTTTTTATCACAAGTTATGTTCGAACAAGCACGTGGTGAATGTCTTACGACCTAAGAGTTTGTCGACAGAAAATAAATGTAATTCAGATGCTTATCAAGCAACCAATGCAGAAATTGTATCGTCTCTCAGTGATTATATCCTTGAAGGCAATGTAACGAGCATGAGCGAGATTGAGCTTTTCTACAGAAACATTGCCAAGGGAAATTGTCTAGAAGAAGAGCACACTAAATCTAGAAAACAAATAAAAAAAATTATAGAAGAGCTGGAATATATCGGTATCCAGTTCAGTAATCCCAAAAGGATGCATGAAACCCAACGAGTATCACTAAAAGTAACAGCAGATGTTGCAATGAGTTATGCAGAAGAATACTTCGAGGATGTTGAGAATGATATGAAAACTTTCCTCGAAGCAGCACGGATTTTACGGACAGATGCACTCCATAACGAAAACTGGAAATTCACTAGAAGCTTAGAAGATAGGAATGTGGGTGAAGTTGTTAAAAAAAATTGCCCTTTTCTTCAAATGGTGCTGCCAAGGGCGAAAACATGTCAACGGACATTCCGAAAATCACGACACTGCTTTAACGAGTAGAGCTCTTGAACTGTCTCAAATGCTTACGTACGAAATACTTTCACCTCGACAAGCCTCAAACACAACTGCTAATAACATTTGGCATACTCGCGAACTGCCCTCGCAAGTGGCAGTTGGTCATACAGCATCGTGGAAAAGTCATTTCAGCATTTTGAGGAGCTTGGAGATAATGTTTTTAATTAGCGGGCGACATTTTTAAATTCATAGTGACACAGTTTGAAGTATATCTTAGTAGATAAACTCATTGGAAACACTTGTAATAGTTACACAAGGAAAAATACTGTCCTTGCCATGCTACAGCACGTCTCACGCGCCAGGTCCACTAACTCTTATTACTCCCAAGGTAGGCTGCGTTAGTGTGTGAGGCAGGAGCGGTAAGGTTGCCACTAACCGACGTATGTAATGTATTATCGCCTCTCCGCGTAAACTACTCAGCTGGCGTCCAGTGCTTTACTGTTATCCTTTTTCTTATGGGACTTTAAGCGGTGACAACATGATTTTATTTATGGCCATCGCAGTTCAAAGTCTAACGCTTGTTTCTATAGTTTTGTTTTTCGAATCTGATAGTTAATTTCCCAGATACGGCAGTCTGAAAAAGACATTTTTGGCCGTTTTCAGGAGCCAGAAAATAATGTTTCTAATAAATTAAATAGTTTCGTCAAAAAGAGAATAGCCGTAACTCACAGCGACACATTTTAAGGGCAAGTAGGGAGGTCCCTTAGGCTCTGCTTCGGTAGCATTATAGGTTTTTTCCTCGCTTTGTGATTCTGCGAGGGAGATTGTGAAATCTGCTATTACAGCATGAATTCTGTTTACCTTGCACTACAATATAAGCATCACAGTTGAACTTCCAACCGATATTTACGTCGCAATTAGTCCAGCACTTTTTTTTTTCTTAATTTGCTCGACTGAATGCGGTCTAAATATACGTTAACATTTCAACTGCGATGCTTGTACTGCAGCGCAGGGTAAACAGAATTCACGCTATAATAGCAAATATCACAATTTCCTTATCAGAACTTTACAAAAGCGAGAAATAAAATAATCCAATATGGCGACTGGTAAGGAGTCTAAGCACAGACCGAAGGCTTATGTTTGGCAGGGGATAGCATATCCTTTAACCCTCTATTGTGAGAATTATGTAAAAAGTCTACTATTACTAAGCTCTTAAACAAAACTAGGGACTTACCATGCCGTTATTTACATCAAATCTTTCATTAATGAACAGTACACTGAAACGTTTACCGCTTACACCAATCAGGAGAATATTCACAGCAATAATTTTTTTTTTTTACATTAATTCAGTAATATAAATCCAAGAGTGTAGGCCATGGTTCTTCCAAATGTTACAAGAAGCAGTTCAGAACAGTGTTATAACAAAACTGTGCTGGATTTAGAAATCCCGTACACCGAATAAAATTCGAACCCTTCCCGTCATATTTTAACGACGGGGTATCTAACTAGAACCCTCCCCTCCTTTTATTCCCAGCAAACATCAAACACAGAAAACCTGTACGTATCGTCTCTTTCAAAACTGATGTGAGAGACAGTATACATCCAAAACCGAGGTAAAATTATTTGTATCAAACACATAGAAGAACCACGTTCTCAAAATAAATATTAAAAGCCAAAACAAATCTCCATTAAAACTGCGTGACAATAATATCATAACACATTCGTCTTGAAACCTGGACAAAAAATAATTAGCAGAGCAGGGACACATCCAAAAATTACCCCCTCTCCCTTTTCCAGCCACCGCCCTCAAATCAAACACAGAAACTGGATGGAGGGTGCATCTCTCTTCCAGGCCCGTTCTTATCTTTGCCATTACGATCGCATGAACGTTCAAGTTGTGCTGTTTTGACGATATAGGCCTACCGGTATTACGATATTAAACACACTGCTATATATATATATATATATATATATATATATATATATATATATATATATATATATATATATATTAATAGGTCTCCTTGTCATTCATATTGATTAAACATTAGGTACAATGTAAATACAACAAATCGTGTTAGAATAGTCGTAGAGAGTCCGTTGAAATTTCATTGTATTCAGAATAGTTCGTTTAATCTTACCCAATCACAATAATTCGTTTTGTCATTTATATTGAATTTAGTTTTGCATACTGTCGAGAGGCGCAGGGTTTGATAAGAGTTTTGAATTGTTTCACGGCCAGTTAACCCTTAACGCCACAGGAAGAGAAAAGTTGTAAGCATGAGAAGAGTTAGTCCTATACCTTGAGCTGGTGTGGGAAACAAAACTCCGAGGCTGAAAGTAGGTCAGCACAGGGACGTGGCTTCACCTACACTCTGCAGTGAAATTTAATATTACTTTATAATTAGTCATCACAATGGCCCAAATTTTGTAAATAAGCTCGTGGCCGTCGACGTGGAGATGCGGCGGTGTGCGGTTGTTTCACACAGGAAACCTAGCGCGAGTTTCATAAAATATAAAGCACCTAGAATATCTAGTTGGACTGAGGCAGACTAAATCCGGAGTTCTGAAGTAACCAAAACATTCCGGTGTTACTATTCAGTATTAGTAGCACCTATCATAAAAACTGGAACATTTTATCAAATTTACATCTATATTTTTCTTCAAATAAGCTACGAATATTATATATATATATATATATATATATATATATATATATATATATATATATATATATATATATGAAATTGACTGACTGACATATCAAACTGCAGCCCAAACCACTGAACCTAGAATCGTGAAAAATTTTGTGAGGGTTCCCCTCAGATCGTAGGCGAGCACTAAGAAGGTTTCCCCCCCCCCCCCGAAATTCGACCACTAAGGGGATGAAAAGGGGTGAAATGTATTTCCGAAGGAACATCGTTAGAGTTCGAACCCGAATGCCTATCATCGTGATTTTTACTTTAATAGGACACTCGTAAAAATGCATATCGGCCAATTTAAGGATTTTTCGAAATTCAACATTTAAGGGGGTGAAAAGACCTTACATGTGTTTCCAATCAACTATCGATATCTATCGAATCCTTCGGTATAAAGAGCTGGTGTTCACTTCAAAATACTGCTTACGTAAACGTCCAAAAAGTAGTTTTAGGATTTTTTGAAATTCGACCCCCAAGCAGTAAAAAGGGGCAAATGTGTTTTTTTATGAATCGTCTATATCTTTGAAACACAATTGGCTATCGTCGTGAATTTTACTTTAATAAAAAGGGGCAAATGTGTTTTTTTATGAATCGTCTATATCTTTGAAACACAATTGGCTATCGTCGTGAATTTTACTTTAATTTGTTACGTATACAAATCTCTTTGCCAGGACTTCAAGACGTTTCGAAATTCTTCAATTACAGGGGTGAAAATACGTGAAATGTGTTTTCGATTATCCCTCCATATCTACCGAACCAATCAAGATATCGAAGTGCTATTTGCTTTAAATAGATGCTTTTGTAAATATCCCAAGTACCATTAAAATATATTTTCCGAATTCGGTCCTAAACCGGTTTAAAAAGGGGTAAATTGTGTTTTCGATTCACAATCGATATATGCCTATATCGATCACGTCGATTTTTATATAGCTAAGTGATTTTTGTTTGAGATTGATGCTTACTCAAATACCTACAAAGTAATTTCAGGAATTTTTGAAATTCGCCACTTAAGGAGGTGAAAAGGGGTGAAAAGTTGTGAAAAGTGTTTTTAATTAATCGTCGATATATCTTGAATCCAGCGGGCTAATGTTGTGTTTTTCACGTCCGCGAGACACCAATAAAGTATTCTAAAACGTGATTCAAGGGTTTTTCGAAATTAACTATTGTAGGTGGTGAAATACCTTGAATGTGTTTTAGATAAATCCTCGATATGTATGGAACCCGTCAAGATATACACTTCATTTTTGCTTCAGGATGATGGTTACAGAAATGATCGCAAAAGCGTTTTAAGATTTTACGAAATTAGATTTCTCAGTACTGTTGTGCAGAAGTGACGTTTTTTTTTTTTTTTTTTTTTTTTTTTTTTTTTTTTTTTTTTTTTTTTTTTTTTTTTTTTTTTTTTTTTTTTTTTTTTTTTTTTTTTTTTGTGATTCATCGATTTTGATTTGACTGAACGTGCTAGCGATGTGATTTACACTTCAATTGGATACTTCAAATGTCTAAGACGTGAATGTAAAATATTTCGACATTCGACACCCAAAAGGGTGAAAAAGAACATTTGTTTTCCATCAACCCACGATATCTATCTAACCAGTAGCGATCATGAGGTGTTGTTCGCGTCAGAGTGATGCTTACGTAAGTATTTAAAAAAGTACATGTAATTGTTTTTTACTTTATAAGATAACTTGATTATTAAGAATAAAACTAAGTTAGTCAACATTCAAGGCAGACGATCCAAAAAGCGGGAACGAGCAGCGAGAACCTATCGAGACGTAGTGTTGTACAACCTCTATGAGCCCAGGACACAAATATTTAATTTTTTTTAAATTAAATTTTATTTTCATGAATTATTTCAACATTACGTGACGCAGTTGTTTGCTACTTAGGTCTATATTCCGGGAGGTTCCGGGCTCGAATTCCGTTAAACGCTGCGTGCGAACGTTCAATTCTCACACTCAAAAACTATACCAGGCAGATCGAATTAGTGCAATTTACATGTATTCGTTTAAAAGGGGTAAAATTGCAGTTCGCTTTCCACTTCGGTTCCTCTACAACATCAGATGACATATCGTCGTAATATTGTCAAAAGTGATTACGACATAAATTTTATTTTGTTTTAAAACACTATTAACTGGTAGAAATTAACAATAATGTAGTAAGTGTTTGGGTTGTGTTTGAACTGCTGTGTGTTGTCAACCGGCAGCAAGCATGCCGTATCTCCAGAAGTCTCCAAGTTGTCCACCCCTGAGGAGGTTCCAAGGACATGGCAGGAGGGGGACAGGCGGACACGCCGGAAGGATGGGGGACGAGGGTGAAGAGCGGCAGTGAGTGGAGAATGTAGCTAGCGTTAAGACGGGTA
>PNEQ01009101.1:0-22027 GCA_003012365.1 Medauroidea extradentata | reverse complement strand
TTCTGAGTTCCGGTGCCTACCTTCCTCATTCGTGCTGTTGTTTGAGTTACATTGTGTCTTCGCAGTCCAAGTCAGTCCAGAATATCCTTGACCACAGTTAGGTACCTACCTAGTCTTGGATTGTCATAAACCTATTATATCTCAGTCACTATAGATTTCCTATTAGATTTTGAGGAGTTCCCTGGCGTACCTTCAAAATTCATGGTCCAATGCCCATGAAATTAAAATGGGACTCCACTTGAAAATATCCCCTTTCCAACAGTAAAAAAATTTTACAAATCAGTTTTTAAATGATGGAGTCCTGAGGTAACAAACATAACAAACAATCAAATTGATAACCTACGCTGAAAAAAATACTTATTAGTCACTGCAAAATATTTTGTTAAAATGGAGCTTACCAAATTTTTTTTTGTAGTGACCACAAAAAAATTTTGCTCTCCCCAATAAATTTTTGCAGTGACTACAAAAAAATTTTGTAACCACTGCAAAAAAAATTTGGTGAGGTCCATTTTAACAAAATATTTTGCAGTGACTTGTAAGTTTTTTTTCAGTGTACACCTTTTCATGAAGTCGGTTAAAAAAGAAGATTAAAAACCTCCGTTTAGCCTTCCGTCGAGAGAGCAAAAGACTGCAAAGGGGTAGCGACGCATCACCAGTGAAAATAAAATTGTGGTTCGTGAATGATCTCTCTTGTGGTGTAATAAATAATTCTCGCCTCCACCACCGGAACAGTTTACTCCTGCGACCATTCGCAATCACAATATGAGGTGCAGCCGCAATCGTCTGTAAAGACATCATTCTTGACCAGAATCGGCCAGGAAACTGTCGCTTCAGTGGAATTGCGTTTGTGGCATGATACATGTCACCACACGAAGCGCATGCGGCACACGGCAACACATGTAGCATGCGGCACCATACCTTGCCGCAGACGACAAGCCGCATGCTACACACAGCCGACAGCTGTCGTCAGCCGCATGCGACATGTTGCCAAAATGTTGCTTCAGTGGAATTGTGGCTTAATACGTGTTATTATCCTAGGACATTTTTTCGGATCTTCTCCTTCAACTTGGCATACAGTCAAATGAAATTGAGAAATTCAAGACCTAAGTTAACAGTATGTATCTATACCCAGTATAAAATACATTTCCTTGGCTTTTATTTTTCCTACAATGTTGTTATGTAATACGTGTTATTATCCTAGGATATTTTTTCGGATCTTCTCCTTCAACTTGGTATTAACTACTTAAAATTAAGATACTTCGCAGCTTATTTTCATCCTGCTTAACTTGTTCCAATGTATAATAGGGAAAATTCTTATTTTTACAATAATTTTTATTTAAAATTGTGTTTAATTTAATGAATATCAGTACCATACTTTCTTTCATTGCGACTGTGTAACTCCAGAAAAACTAAAATAAAATTAGCAGTCTGTTTTGCGCGGCAAAAACGTGAACCACCATGTTTATGTCCCTGTGACGTCACGATACTGTACATTTTAATGTACGTAACACACAAACTATAGAAACATACGTTCAAGTCGTGAAATCGTGTTAAATAAAGTAGTTTATGCGGTAAAATTGAGTATGACTGGAACTCTGAACAGTATAAATATGGATAGTAGTTCGTTTGCGCAGCTATAAAATGCAATTTACTCGGAATAAAATCTTAACTTTAGCGCCATCTGATAAATCAAAGCCTCTGCATTGTTTAAGCTTCAAGAAGGGACTTAATAGTCTGCAATGAACGACTAAAATACAGTATACTTATGTAATGCTGTATTCTGTACAACATGACATGGTTATCATAAAAAAATAAGTTCTTTTAAGTTAAAAATTGCAGTCAATAGCGTGCAGTTTGCGACCTAATCTCTACAGCTGTAGTGTTTTGGCTGTTCCACTGGCTGCGGCAACGTCATTAGCCAATAGGCGAGTTCAAGGCACCCGTGATTGGCTGATAATTCGAGGGGTTGGCGGGGTCTTGCGAAACTTGTCCCGAGATGGCAGCACAGCTGTCTCAAGTCTCAACGCCGTTCACGAGAAACGTAAAAATTACTGAGAGAAAAATGTATTTGTAATAAAATAATTGATCTGCCATATTATTTTACCGACTCGTCCAACAAGAATGTTCGATCATAGTCAGTGCCAGGTTTGGTTAAACACATTCCAAATATTAGCTCGATAGGTTCACTTTTTGTACACATGTGAACTTCGTTCGTCTGACCTTTCAAACCTAAACTTATGATTATATATCGAATCTGAAACATTAAACTGAATTCGTAGTAAGTTATTATCTCTCTCGAATTTAAATTACATTTACATAAACTCAAACCTATAACTAAAACGTCTCAATGTGTGAGTGAGAGCTAGGCCTACTAATTAATTACTGTCTTCACTCCTTTAAAATCAACTCAAGTGAAATAAATCTTTGTTGTTGGCTACCAAATCTACAACCACGCGTGCCCAAACAACGAGCGCATTCCCTGAATTAACTTTTACGTAACCGGGTTCGCTAAATTTTATTAGTTTTTAAATAGTTGAAAAATTCCAATACACACAATAGTGTCTGGCGTGCAGTGGCTAACCAAAACAAGTAAGACTACGTCATAAATGTGTTAGCCAATAAGAACGCGTTTGAAATGTTTGTGGCGGCGTTTGAAAATATGGCATTTTTAAAGCTGAATAATTCGATAATTACAATGTTCACGGAGCTATTACTTTGCCTGGCTGCATTTAGATCCGAAATAATTCGGAAGAATGAGGTAAATATACAAAATTTCTTCTAGGAATTTTTTCTATTAAGAAGTTACGAATTAAAGGAAAATGGACAAATTTGAAACGGTGCAATCAGTGAAGAGTAAATTTACTAAGAAATATCGGGTTAATTATAAAGGATATGTCATACCAATATAAAAGTTTGATTTAATTCTCTACGCGCCCATATGAACCCCACCACGATTCATTCTATTTTATAGTCATATGTGTTACTAAATTGGTATAAATCTCATATTTATTCACAACTATGTATTGCTACCACTCTATCTTTTCGTCATTATGTCAGGATGACGGTAAAATAGTTTTCATAAAGGCGTCATCACCGTATCTAGATTTATAATGAACAATATTAATTTGTATATATTGTGTCTTTGTGAAAACGAGCAGGTGCATGGTAAAGTGTCTGGGGCCTCTCGCCCCACCCACGCGCAAGCCACCCCCCCTCCCCCCGCCAACTGTTGGGCAGGAGGGGAGGAGAACCAGCCAATAGTTTGTAATACATTATTGTGATATAATTATTTAGTAATTAAGAGATCAGGAATTTCAACGAGCAAGTAACCGTTTTATGTAATTGCGTGTAGATAGCTAAAAGAAATTAAGTACTTATTTAATTAAAACGGCTCTGGCGGGAAATTGTTGTCTTCGAGGGGCGGGCCATCGGTCGAAAGCTGGCTTCTGATTGGTCCAAATCGAAACGGAGCTTGTGGGCCAAGTGACGGGGATTTTTTGGCGCGAACGGGAAGCCAAACAAAGGCACGGTAACGGTTGAAGTCGTCGACCTGCCGTGAGGGACGTTGGCGAGCTACGGAAGACGAGGTGTTGCCGCCGGGCGTCGAAGTTAGGCGTCGGGACGCTATAGAGCCGCGAAGGACGGTGGGCCGGAGTGCCATCGTCGTCGAAACGTCGAAATATTAAGATTTCGTCGAGCCGCGGAGTATGGATGCCCGGAGGTTCATCGTCGTCGTTGCTTTGGACGTCGGGACGCCATTAAGATATCGCCGAGGCACGAGGTACGTCAGACCGACACGCCTACAAGTGTTATTTGTAGAGACATTGCAAGACACGGCAGTTAACATATCAGGTAGTCATCGGGGTCTCTGCACACGCAACTTTCATCCTTAAGAGTCTTACCGATAATTCTGCCACAGTAACGGTCCGTCACGAGGGGACGACAACGACGCGCTACTCGGGAAAATGTCTTGCCAGTTTTTTTCATTGTAGTACCATAGCAACCAGAACTTAAACAAATTAAACATTTTACCAATCAAACATCTTTATAAGTGATCAAACAGCGCGTCGTAAATCATACCACTGTTTTGGATTTTGTGTAATCTGACAATACGACGAACGAGATCGGAGCGTTGGAGCGCGGGCTCTAAGGTCGAATATTTCTCGCTCACTACTTTCCTCATCGCCTCTAAGCTCGAGTTACTGAACTGGTGTCAGGCTTTCCGTGTTAAAGGCCGGAGCATTTCAACCATAATTGAAAACAAAATCTTAATTTTTAATGTCAGATCCGTCTGCCAGAGAGTAACACCAGTAGACCTCTGTTAAAGTTTCTAAATGGTACAACGCTTTACGTTCAATATTGAAACCAGTATAACGGTTTATAGTTACAAAAATAACTATATTAAAACCTTTTGGATGAGCAAAGGCTTTTGTAATTCGAAGGTACGATATATATTTTATTAAAAAGTCTGAGAGCCAATAAGTTTCTGATTCGGTTCTGTTTAAACATTCTTTATCATGCAAATTACTTTATGCAAACATAATAACAATGAAAGTCCAGAAAACACTGAAAATATACGAGGAAGAAGAGACGGTCGAGATTGTAATGAATAAATAAAACTTTTTCCATTTAAATTCAAATTTTCTTTTAACACGTTTATTTTAAAAATTTTAATATTGGCCTGAGTTTTTCTAAGTATCGACTATGAATTCAAGATGCATTATTGTAGCATTAGTACAAAATATTTTAGAAACATTTTGAAAAAAAAAATATATATATAAACCTGTATTCTAATGCTTTTTCTTAAATTGGTTGCATTAAAATACAAAAAAAAAATAACATTTGGTCACAAATTAAGGTACAAAGGAAAGTAATAATAATATCAGAATGAATTAATTTAAATATTTAATTAATAATTATATGCACTCGTTCTAACTCAAAACGAATTGCGAATAAAATACATTATCCGGGTGTAAAGAGTGTCAGATTTCTGCATTAGTTTGTCGTTCTGTGCTACTATGTGTTTAAGAATAATATTTCCTAAGGGCAGCTCCTTTGATAGGCTGCGTTTGTTTGTATGTGAGACAAAAAATCAATAAATCTGTACGGGTAAGTAACTCCAACTGGCGTATATAGAATGCCGTAACACATCCGCGCGCTTGCCAACTCATTTGGAGTGCAATACTTCAGTAATTATTTTTCCTATGGGTCATAAAGTGGTGACCACATCATTTTATGTAGAAGATGTATAGTTTAAACACGGCAAATATTTCAATTGGTTTAAAACTCACTAACCTGATTGTGTTTTCCCAGACAAGACAACAACTTTTAGGTCATTTGAGGAGCCCGAAAATCATGTTTCTGAAAATTGCGCTTAAGGCCTCGCTCTTTAGATTCGCAGTGGTTTCGAAAAGAAATTTTAATACAAATTAATACACACATAAAACATTTATTCTGACAGTTTTAAATCGTTTATATAATCGTTTGTGTCTGAATTTTTCTGTTGCAATACACTAAACGGAATTTTAGATTTTTGTCCCTGAAATAGTAAACATTTTGTTGTTTAAACAAGCCAAAATGAAGCAAAATATTTTTTCTAGCAAATGGTACATTATTTAAAAAAACGCTCCGGAAAATTTGTGTATCGTATGACTGTACACAGTCTCAAATTTTTTCAAAGCATTTCGTTAGAAAATATTCACGTTATTTGTAATTGTTTGAAATAAATGAAATATCGTGGCCTTAATGTTAAAACGTATAGTAACATACTTTCATGTGTGTCTCATTTTCGGCGATAAATAAATGCACTGAACACTGAGTTGGTCTGTAAAATATGGTTACTTATAATTACCTTGAACTCTTTTTAAGCCCCTTGGGCATATTGTCATACAAATGTTAATAAATTATATTTCCGGGATTAAAAATGTAAACAAATAAACTTCACACACTAATTATCTAATTATTTATCAAATAAATCCATTGGATTGGGAAAGTTTTGTAAGCGCTCAGCAGGCAAGACTGAGTATGTTAAACTTGCAGAGAGAAAAAATTTAAATCGAAAATGTATTTACAATATCTCCATAATGTTAATTATAGTGGGAGATATGCTACCCTGGAAATCAAATATAAAATGTGTAATTTCGTTAAATTTAAATAAAAATACTACTTGGTAATAATCAACAACACACTGTACAGTGTTGCAACAACTTATGGATTAACAAAAATTTCAATAGTTTTGATAAGATCACGTTTGAATATTCAACATGATTCAAAACTCGAGTCTTGATGTTTCCAAAAAGATCCGGGAAAACATTAAACATAGACACAGTTAATGTTAACCTTCTGCCTTTTACAATTGTTTCAATCGTACGCTAATGCCGTTTTCATTTTGAATTTTAAATTGGACTGATAAACCATGTCGCGTATTAACTAGCGAAATAAGAGAATTTAAATCTGCAAATGCCGTGTTCTAAATAATCTGTTCTAGACTACCGTTCAACGATTCTAATATTTGCTAATACCTGTCTAAAATCTCTTGAGTTCACTCGCAGTCATCTACAGACGTTTGAACTTCGTTTGCAACATTGTTCTGGTCGATATTTTAGCCTACGTTCACAGCGAAAAAGTTGACTTACTTTCCTGTCCGTGTGATATGATGTTTGTAAGCTCGCGTGACGCCCCCACCCCCTCCCCTTAACTATCATGTAGGATACAATTTTGAATACGTGGACTGAACTTCACCAAACTAGGCGATCATTTAAGAAAGCTGACTTGAATTTTATTTTTGTTCATTTCGTCATACATTTATTATAATACACGGGAAACATTATTTTTTCTGAATTTCATTAAAATAGTTAAACCTACCTAGTATAGTAACTTCACATTTATGTTTATTGTTCATGCCGTCTTCAAATTTTTTAAATGGTGGCATATTTAATATTTCTTTGCTAATATGACGTACCTGAGATAGTATTTCTAAAAATTTGGTTCAACTTTGTAAACCTGTGTTTACCACCTTGTGAGAACACTAATCTTATGTATTTTTTCATGTCATGTTCCTCATAATAGTGATCATCTGATCAACTGTTGCTATCGTGACTTATTAAAGGAACGTTAAATTCATATTTGATCGATATTAATTCACACATATTACAGAGAAGGTTCAATTAATGTATTTATTGTGTTTGTTCGTGTCGTTTTCATCATGATCTTAAAATGACAGCTATAATTACATACTTTCTTGATCACTCTAGGTTTCTAACGAATCATGTTTAGGGTTTATACAACTATTCAAACATACAGTAATTAGTTGGATTACTACTTTATGTATTTTGATCATGACGTCATATAATCCAAATCATGGAAGTTTGCAATTATTATCGATTACTTGAACTATCTAGGTTGAGGAACCACTTTCCGATTATAATTAAACTCGGTACACATGTAGTAATTCATATACTACTGAATTGACTCATATTCTTTTTGTTAATATCGTAATGAATTTTTTCAATGGTGATCTTTTCAACTATTCTGATCAAATGAACAATTTCCCAATGTATAATCAAACTCGGTACACATTTAGAAGATACAAATAAAGGTAGCGTAAATTTAATTTTGTTCACGCTGTGTTTAGTTGTTCTGTGATACATGTCACTAAAGTTTCAAAGATTTCACGAAATTAATTCACAATTTTTAATCCATGTGTTTTAAGAACTAGTCTTGCTGTCGACAAAATTAACACAAACTGCATTGTGACAACTAAGCTTTTTTTATCTGTAATGTTGTAAGTTCACTATGTTAGAAAGTAGCATGGAATAAATTAATTATATTATTTTTTTAAAATTCTGAGTCTATATTGTTTATATTAACTTTCAAAGTTAATTACTACCCCCGCTTAGGAAAAATGGCGCATATATTATGCGGGTAATTTCGTGTTCTTCTATAATCAAATTCACACGGCTCGTGTTTTATCTGTGAACATTTAGCTGCTTGTTCCGTGTATCATGCCCATTCAGTTCTTCAACAAACGATTCTTTAAACAATCTTTTTTGTTGTTATTTATTTTCTCATTCCTACTTGTATGCATTTGTTGTCATTGCCATTATTTTTGATAGCACTTATATACTTACAATTTCTTTAACTCTTTTATACCTCCAAGCATAAGACACCTTCTTTTTGTGGCCTGTATGTTTAAACGGTTATTACTTTGGAATTTTACTTTCATTTATTCCCGCTGCACATGTGGTCTAAGCGCCTGTTATTGTTTACAGTGTCGTTGTAGCAGGCATGGCACAGACTTCATGGCACAGTAACCGTTGTGTACGGAATAAAAACGTTAAGCCTTTTCGTGGAACTGTTACTACCCGAAACTTTCGCAGTATTTTCTTTCATTCCGTGAAACCCTTAAGCTTGTCTGCTATACTAACTGGAGTTTTTTTATTAGCAGACCATCTGTATAACTACGTAAATGTAATGAACGTATTCTGAACATACGGTGCATATTGTCAGAATGGGCGATGATGTAAATAAGTATATTTGAATGGTAATAAACAGTTTAAAATGTAAACTTTTCCAGAAACTTCACGGTCAGTTCATACACAACTCTCGCAATTTTATTATGTGTCCTACAGAAATATATTTTTTTTAAGTTTTAAGAAGAATGTGCACATTCGAAACGAAAGCTTTATGTCATTGTAAAATTTTTGTATTGTATGAAACGAAATTACAATCGAAGTACTGATACCCCACTTATCAGACTTATCTCTTTTTCACATAGTTTCAATCTCTACGGTTTAAAAGATGAAAATTAAAACAATTCTGGCACTTTAGTACGGACGTACACATGGTACAATAGTAATTTACTAATGTCTATGTACACACATTACAAAATATATAGTATTGTCTGTGTCAGTTACCACGAGTATTCTGACCTTACCTAGTTTAAACTGTATTGCGAGCAAAGCAAATTTAAATAGTAATTAATTAAATGCGACTGAGATATGTAAAAAGTTAAACTAAATATTCTCAGAAATGATTTTCAAATTTTTTGTTGCAAGTTGTCACGAATTTAACGCTGGGGTTATCTTTAACTGATATCGCAACCATCTTCGTACGAGTAGGATTCACTTAAATACGAATTTAGATATGAAGTTTTTAAGTGTCTTCTTCTTTTTTTTTTTTTTTTTAACTTTGATGATTTTACCATCGGACATGTTCCCATGTTTTTTCACTACTTTTCAATCTCCTGTCCAATGCTAGATATCAGAGACATTGAATTGTTTTAGTAAACTACTTCCTTTCACACATGGAATGTACTGTCCGGCATACATTTATGTATTCATATTCTACATATTCTTGGAAATCCGTAACGTTTAAATACTCTCAAATTAAAACACTTTCAGGTTGTGTCACTTCCGCTGTTAAAACATATCGGAAAATTGTTTCTGGTTATATCAGCACTTTATTGAATAAACAGAGAAGGAATTAACCTGATGCCATGAAAAAATTACATATTTTCAGGGTAACTTTGAACTTCAGATTATTGTTTTGAGTAAAGATTTGCAGGCTCTTAAATTGACGAATGCTTAATGACTTGTCTTTTTAATACTAAACAATAACTTAGACTAAATTGAATCTTAAAATCTACATATGAAATTTAATTAATCTTGATGAGCAAAATTTACATTGGGTGACACAAAGTAATCCCACTTTACAGTACCTTGAAAATCGGAGCAAAACCTATCAGTCACGTACGCATGTGGCACAAAATCTGGGAGTCGCACTGCGGTCGTTGAGAAGAGATATGGGTTTAGGTGGTGCACCAGCTGTCCTGGTAATACGTTCTCCAGTCGCTCTCGTATTTCACACTCTCAGCACAATCGTAGATCATATCTCATACGCACTTGTTCAGAGCATCCGTGATTCTCTGCGAGCCGCGGAGGCTGCAAGGTGTTAGGTAGGAACCAGCAGCCCTCGCAGTTGACCTGAAGATTTATAAACTCTTCTCTGCGTTCCTTACTGGCTGCGTGTAGATCATTCTTGCGACTCTGGGCGTAAGATTTGGTTCAAGTTTTACGCGATCCTAAGCCTTACAGTTAGCTTTGGTTCATGCACCAGCAAAGGCAAGTTGAATTATGCAGCCATATACAGAAATAAGGAACCAAAAAATAAAGAAAAACAGAAAGGTTTAGGAAAACGTAAGGTATGACGGCAAGCATTCGTATTCATGAAACGGAATCTCTTAACAATGTCATCAGTTTAAGGCATGGCGGTCCTCTGGTTTACCCTCTAATTAATTTGGACCCATCTCTTTCTTTGCTGTAATCATTATATAAGTGATATTATAGCACATGCTAATATGGATTGAAAAACATGACGTATAACTGAACATTATATATTTAGCAGAAAGGGAAAGTTACTATTTCTAAATACAATTGTCATTCCCCTACACTCAACGAACTAGAATAGCTTGGGTAGTCGCATTGTTATTAACTTAGTTTTTGGTAATTTTACACATAAGTTAAGGGGTCGCAGCCATTGGTAGGCGCTTTGTATTACTAGTTAAGAAGTCTTGGTTAAATAAAATACGGTAATCTAAATACTGCGGCTTTATTCTACATAGTTTACCCAAATTAATACATTGTTAACATTGTTAAGTTAATCTGAAGGAAAGTGGCTGATTAGATGATTAAATTAATTTACTAGATTGATAATGGATGACCATTCAGTCACCGTAGATCTCGCCGTTAACGTGTTGCCAGGCTGGTGATGGAGTACTCGACTATCGATGGACGGTACGTCGTGGATCTCGACCCAGGACCATCCTGGCGAACTGGCGACGGCTGGAAGACTTGTAAAAGACAGACATTGTACTTCCCTATACACTGCGCTATATTGCTACACTTCAATGCAGGTGGGGAGAACCTCTAAGGCCCTTGTCTAGAGCAACAACTGACATATTTTCACTGATGTTGCCATGTAATACCCGTCTTGTAAAACCAAAAACTATTATCGTGCTCGTGGCGTGTTAAAAGGCAGGTATTCAACTTAAGTACAGTCAAAATGCTCAGATATTTAATCATCATAGAACTATTTCCGGATTCAAGATGTTGCATGTTCCGACTCGTAACCAGAGTAGGTAGGGCAATTGCAAAGGAAAATTAATTAATTCTATCAGAAAAAGTAGCGCTATCGCGTGTGAACACCACTATTCCATAAACATAATGCCTTCAGGCACGTAAACTTAGCTTATTTTAGTTAAACTGAGTGATCATCATTGAAGCCTCATAGGTTACGCGTTCTTTAGTTGAATTAAATATGACCTTTTGTGTCTATCTCTCTCTTTGATTCAAACGGATTATCACTTTCTGAGGATTCTAGCGTATTTCTTAAGCGGTAACATGTCTAAATCTACTTCTACGTAAGATCTAAAAATTAACTACCATTTGTACAGCCATACCAAATTTAGTACTTTTTTTTTGTAAATGCTGGGGAACGTCTTTAATAAAAGTCATGCACTCTTATCTTCTTGATCCTGAAATTTTGATACATTGATCCCGTCCTCGCTGTCGAATAATATTTCGTCCTAATGGTAGGATAAACGACTTCAAGATAAACTCTTTTTAGAATATATGACATTAGGACAAACGCCTCACAACAAACGACTTTAAGACAAACGCTTTTACGATAAATGTCATTAGGACAAACGACTTTAAAACAAACAAAATTAGAACATATAATTTTATAACAAAAGGATTTACGACAAACAACATGCCAAATTGTTTAAACATATAAACTTACTTTAAATAAATAAACATCAAAACCTTTATGATGATATTATTACATTTATAATCTAACTTAATTTCCTTTTTTGTTCTACTTATGGGCCGCTGTGTTCCAAAAACAATTACGACAAACATACTTAATTCATAAAATATCGTACAAAGATTTCAGATAAAAATTTTTACTGTAAGAATTTAGGAGAGTTACAAGTTCACCAGAACTCTTATATGCCGCTAAAGCCATAGATATAAATTACAAGCAAACTTCCTAAAATTTGATAGAGTAAAACATCCTTCAAGCGATTTTTATTAACTAAAAGCGCATTGACTGATTTATTGTGCTGCAGCGGTAAAATTAAGTAAAGCATGTAAACATTTACTGAAATGGTGGCGTATTATGGGTAGTGCCCGGGGAAATGCTAGGTTTACACTGACGTGTAGATTTGCTTCCAAGAATACCTGTTTACTGAAGCAGACTACGGCCGCCTATTGGTTGCTCGCTGATGTAGCCATTACGTGCGAAAAGATTAGAATTGGTTTAAATAGATATTTTGTAGGTTTTTTTAGTGCTCACTTTATACCGAACTGCCTATACCTTAACTGCTCTTTATTAAATATTTGCATTTCCAATTTCACAATTGTCCCATTAAAAACATGCATTTTTCACATAAAGCAATGCAATGACGAAAATGCTATTAAATAAATAGATGTTTTCAGGCATATTTTCTTTGAACATGCATACTGTACTTTGTTTTACTTACAGAAAAATAATGAAATACTGTTAAAAATTTACTTACGGATATATAATTTATTTAAAAATATTATGCACTCATTAAACAGAGTTTTATGTTTGACAAAACGAAGCAAATTGTTAACAACTTTGTCCTTCTGTAAAAATAACACCCTATAATGAGGGGGCTTGGGCTTAGGTACTTTTTATTACAGGCTTGATGTCCTCCAGGATGTGTCAAGTAAGTCTAGTGCCAATCGCGAAAGTGGCGCGAACTTACACTTGTTTAAATACCTGCTTGTTTCATATAGTAACCACACATCTTCCACGAACCTTGTAATGGACTTAGATGAAGTATGACTACAGAGAACATATATGGCCAGGAAATGTGTTTTCTAACGTTCAAATTAGTTAGATTTGTGTGCTTGCGCGCAAATCCAATTCGTTGGACGTAAATAACGGAACTGCTAACAATGACCCAGGCACGCGTATTAAACATCTCCCTGATCTCTAGGATCACTTCACTATAATTATGTGCAAAGTTATCACCTATAGCTCGCCTTTATTGGGTATTCAGTGGTCGGCATATATTTAATAATGTTGTATGAAATATAAAGTTGTGCTTACGTGCCAGTACTTTTTTATGATTATATACTATGTTACCCCGTAAAAGGGCTGCAAAAACACATTTTATGCTAGTTTTGGCAATGAGAAAATAATATTTAAAGATTGCTGGAATATTTATAACCGGTATACCTATGCATACATGTAACGTTATTTTAGTAACATTCATAAGCGTATAGCTACCACGTGCGTTGAGCTATACATGTATCTTACAAAGCTCTTATCTTCATACGACGGCTACAACAAACGTCCTTCTAACTTCGCTGCATCTTATGCAGTTAACAAGCATACTACTCTGCTTACAATTTTACATTTTCGTCTACTGATGTATACTCGGGAAGTGGTTTTAATCTTCTGATTATATAGATTATGATTTGCCGAATTATTAGATGCCAATTTATGAACAAAATTTAAAATATGCGGCACGGTCTCCTTGCAGAAAATTTGAGATAGTGTGACTTACCTAGCCAAACAGAAATAGCTTATTATTTTGGTGATCAATTTTATCGATGTGGTTCTGAAGCAATCCACACTTATGTCAAATTTCCGCCCTTGTAATCCCCCTCCATACCTGAGAATAGAAACCGGGTTACATTGGTCACAAATACACAGTAACTCGATGCGTGTACGCTTCGAGAGGATTTAATACTTTTAAGTTACACAGACCTGCAATACATGCATCGAAAAATACTTTTTCCTGCATTAAGAGATCTGTAGCATTTTTAAGTTGTATTTACAGCATGTAATACATATAATTAACCTGTTCAATAAATATTTTCTCTACAGCAAAACTATAAACTAGTTCAGTGAGTTGTTTACAGTTGATAAGAAAAAAAATTGTATTACAACTTACAGACAAACATAGACTGTAATATTTCACTATGAATTAGGTAGAATTAAAAAGATCTAGCAATATTAAGTAACATTACCCAATAAAATTCTCCAGACTATTTTAAAAATAACGTCGATGTGTTAAAATTTTCTACTGATAAATGATTAAAATAATTAGTTCATTGTAGAGTAATTAACCAAATTTATAAAATAAAATCATGGCATTGTAAATTAAGCAGTTTTGGAGTTCTCGTAAAATTTAATTAAAAATGACCTAATACAAAGATAGCTTTGTAAAGTATTATCGACATTACATAGACCCTTGAAATTATCACTGCTTTTTTGTGCAAGCCAAAAAATTTCGAAAGTAAACAAACAGCAGTTATCTAAATTTCTGTTACTATTAATTTCAGTGCAAAACATTTCTCTACATTTGATCTTATTCATTTCAAAATATTTTTGTTTTTAAGTTTACATATAAGTGTATCGTTTAAGTAAATAGACAAGACGAAAAATAAACATTGGCTAAATATACCAGGGCCAATTTTAATGCAGGAATTTCTGCAACATGCCACAAAACTAATATACTTAACATTAAAACTCCGTTTTTACCTCTTTTTTCTTTATTTCACTATTTTTAAAGTAGAAAATGTTATACTCAAATCAAAATCTTAACTGCTCGGTAGATACCAGAAACTCGTTTGTAAACTATTTTCTCAGGAGGGATAAGTAATGTAATCTAGTAACTGTGTTGCAGCCAGTGGGTCACATATCCTACGTTATAGGCGGTTCGGGATAAAGTGAGCACTCAAAAAGACCTGCGTGATTTTTATTCTCAGCCAGTTTGTATTCTTCTGCTGCATGCAAACTTAAACATTACAACGTGCTTTTATTTACACAGGTTTGAACAATGCTTACATCAACATTATACTTCTCCGAAAAATTTTATTTACAGTTATCTAGTAACTAAATAAACGGGTTTTGAATAATTGCTTTCAATATATAGCAGTTTTAGGCCTAGTTACAATCATCTGCGACTTAACGTCTAAAATACGTGTTTCTTTGCGTAGACACTATACGACACGCGTTATTGCAGTTACGAATTACGTAAAAGAGCTCGCACTGTACTAGAATTTGAAGCAGAAAACCGCCACACAATACAAAGAGACACGTTATTCAAGTATTCAAATTTCGTTCAGTTGTGCTGCCACGCACAACGACGCACTTAAAAGCATAGTGAATTAAGTAATTTCCTATTCCCAATACGTGAAACCGAAATAATGGATTTTTCATGGTTATATGTATTTCCAGATACAAGGCCGGCAATCGAAAAACGTAACAATTCACAGAATACCAAAAACTTCTTATCATTTGGCAAAATTGTTCATAAGAAACCATTTGTAGAGCACACTGGACAAACTCAATGAACTATTGTTAAAGATGATTGTATATCGCGAAAAATTTTGAGCCAACATACCCTTGAAAACACTGTGTATGCTTGGGTGTTGTATATATGTCTGACACAACGTAGCTATCTGCAGAACATTAATAGGTTTCATATATTACAATAGCGAGATTCTTATTGGCTGGCTAATAGGGCAAGAGCTATTTGTACAAGCGAAAGCCAGTCATCTATTCATAAGCTGAAAGTACGTTGAAACCCAGCAAACAGTCAAGCTTTCACACTATATACCGTCATCTCTATCTATGATGTGTAGCGACGCTAACCGAGGCAATCTCAACGAGCATACAACGCCCATCTCTTGGAGGAATTTAGTACTTCTATATGTTGTCTGCAGCGTGGAGGATTGCTAGAAGACTACAAGTAGATTGTGTTTACACTTACTGATTCAAATAATACCTTAAGTATGCACTAAAATATGTTCATAAATAAAAGTTTCAAAGTAGATTATACCAAAAAATAAATTGATTTAGCTTTTAACCTATCACACTGCATGGTTGCGTAATTTGCTCATAACTTATGTTTTTACTATAATACTAAAAGTTCCTAATCATAGAGAAAATTCAAGCTTGACGCTTGTAACAAACACATAGTTCACATCATACATTCATATCTGTTGTGAGTAATGTAATTCCCTGCCGGAATTCGGAAGTCGATCATATGGATTCATTACTTGACAGATTGAGGATTTTTTCATATTATCACAACCATCCTCACTTTAACGTTCGCAATATCTCACAAACATGACTATACACCTATACAAACCACATAGTTGAAGATATTTACCAATTATATAACATCATAGTAAATACTGGCTACTGGGGTCGGGGTGTTATAAATACACAATGCAAAGCTGCGAGGGAAATATATTTAAAAGTGTTTTATTTTATGTCGTTTTTAATGTGTAGACTTACATATAATCAGGAACGTTGACTTCGAACAAGATATTTCCATCTATGCTTTAAATTAGTCGAAATGGAAACCGTGCTTAAGGAAACGTATCTTGGATAAGAAATTCCATTTTATAATAGCAATCGACTCTCTGGCGCATAACAAAATAAATATTAATAATTGTTTTAGTTTCCCGTTCAATGAAAACTAAATCTGAACGAATAATTACAGCTACAATAGTTCGAAAACCCACCATTGCGGATGATAAGCCTGGCATAAAGGTTAAAGACCCGGGTTTATTCCCTAAGTCGATGAATGCCGGAACGTGTTACACACTGAAAATAAGGTTTCTTCTCGATATTCGTTTTACTGTAGACATGTGCAAAAAGCACTTGGCAAACCATTACCCCATTCGCTGGAGGCAGTTCACTCCTACAGTGACCATTTACGTACCGCCAGTTCTTTGGCGACTGCATTGCACTCAACGTGTTTTGACTTTTCTGCTCCTTTTTTTTTACTCTCCCTCTTGCTTCACGTCCACGACCCAGTATCTAGCCGTCGGATCTCGCAAAGCTCTGCAGCAAGTGCTGGGTGTATGCTCAACCACTGATCGACTCCAAGTACACGCGTGTATCTCATGTGTGCCGAAGGGCTAACGCGGCGGGAGTGTATAATTATACCTCTAGCTATGGTTCGACTCATCCTCGCAGGACCGCTGTGTGCCCCAGTACCACGACCACAGTGTTAGGAGTAGAGAATGTATGAAAGGTTGGATTGTCGAGGAGCGGAGGGAAAAGAGAGAAGGAACCCGCAAAGCAAATGCGGGAAGGCGGGACAGCCACAGGGTAAATGCGGGTTTGTTTGGCCGTCGAGCGGGCGTGTTTGATAACGGGGCTCTCGTGCATGTGGGAACGTTTTCATTAGCCCGCCCGCTTCCCTCTAGTGCTACGACGGCATTGCCTTGTGCGCGTGGTCACGTCATATTCGGGAGTCGCACCAGGTGCGGTTGCGATCTCTTAAGAGGACGCAGTACATAATTCAACGCTAAAAGCATTAATCTATAACTGTAGGTTTCTTTAAGCCAATTTGCGATAGTTAAACAATAGCAATCCTAGACAATAGTTTTAACCAACGTTTTAAACAAAATTGTTTCCAGTGTTACGAACCTCTGAGGCACAATCTCTGACGCCGGAATCTCGTGCATTTAACTGCGGAGAAAGAGATCACGCGTAACGTATTAGTAATTCTGGATAAATATTTACTCGTAAAGTAGGCAAATACCATTATCTAAGATTGTCATTGAGTATTTTATCAATATTGGCACTCTTAACAAGAGCTAAAATGTACCTTTGTAGCTTCCACAACTGTTTTAACTGTTACATTTAGATAGAGATGATGGTTAGGGTCAGGAAAATTCGGCGAATCCAACGACCTGCATGTTAGAATCAACTGTCCCTATCATAATCAAGCCCAGACCATTTGTCCACTAGCTGCTACACACTGCGACAGAGGACAATGGGAGAACGGGCGGGCTTGAGAGTATGCAAAGGAGAATGGATTCTAGCATGTACGTCACTGAATTCGCGAAATTTTCCTGTCCCTAATGATGGTTTACCGCGGGAAAACTTGATTATTTGCTGGGTTTCAACGCACGTTCAGCTTGTGAAAAGATTACCGGGTTTCGCTTGAATGGAGAGCTTTTGCCCTAATTGACTGAGCCAATAAGTACCCCACTGTTGTTTTATTTTCGATGTGTTATACGTAAATCACCCAATCAAACATGTCACGAGAAACTAATGATTTCAAGGGTACGTTGTCACAAAAAAAAAATTGTCACGATATACCATCATCTCTACATATAGATAATCTGAGTCAGGTTCTCAAGTACTACACGGACACTGGCCAAAATATTTTGAGCTTGTTTAAACGCAAACCAGTCTGTATAACTATATTTCCATCGCGATAAATATTGGTGACGGGAAAGGGTAAAACTATTTATAAAGTGTACAAACAGACGTAAAACGTTTTTGATTTCGTCTTTGAAGTTTCAGATTACTTTCTGCGAATTTATCGGACATGATTATTTGATAGTTTTATTTATTGCGGCGTCTCCATTTTAACTAAAACATATTTGGGATACGATTATATAATTTATACTTTCTGTATGTGTCAAATATAAGTAAATAATCATTTAATTTCACGTAGACATGTATTATTTGAATATATCGCAAGTAAATTTCTTTACTCGGGGCTATCGAATATGCGAAAATATATATATTTTTTTTAATGTCACGAAGTAACCCCTCTTGTCCAAAGTCACCTTCGCTTAAGTTAAATTTTGTCAGGTAGCGTTGCAAATTTCTTTTTAACAAATATAATATACTAATCTCTCGTTCAATTAATGTTTTACTAGCAGTCTCCCGCGGCTTTGCTCGCGAACATTATTCATTACTGATAATATTAACTTTAATTGTATAACCTCTTTGTAAACCAGATTGGTACTTCAGACACCAAGTGTTACGATGTCTAAGCTGCTAGTTTAGCTAAATCTGCTGCAGGATTAGTGGCTATAGCTGTTCACGTGAAAAGCTGTCGTAAGTTTGTTCCTGCCACTAACAGCGAATTCACCCGGGCCTAAATTATAGCACTGTAAAGTTGACGTTGTAGGGTACTTCCAGACTGTTAAATGTAAGAGTTAAGAGGAAAACCGTCTTGATTTATCCTGTGCACAACCATTGGTGACGGTGCCCTCAACTACATATTATCAAAATATTCGCTTGAAGTTTAATGCCGTTAGAATGTTTTGGTGGGAAAAGGTTTCGCGGAAACATTTGGTGCCCCAACCGTAAAATTAGTGAGATGATATACGTATGTGAGCCACGGTCGTAGAAGTACATGTTTGGACACTCGCCTATCTTACAATGTATTTTGCTTGACCCCTTGTTGTTTGGCTGTAGTTCACCAAATTACCGAGTGTGCGGTGCTTTATTGGTGCTGCAGTCAAGGTGGTAGGACTCAATATCCGCCCATTTTTTTCTAATGTTTGTATTATAAAGTAAATAAAGATTGCTGAAGCCATGCTTGAGGATTGTGAGCGAAGGAAGTATTTCATAAACTGATTAAAAATACGTTTTGATAAATTGTTTATCTTTGTGGGAGGAGAGTAGGCGGAGTTTGAGCCCGACCGCCCTAACTGCAGCACCAATGAAACACAAAATGCTCGGTAACTTGGTGAACTGCTGCCAAACAACAAGGGGGTCCAGTTTCCAGGCAAATGACCATACCTGTTCTTCTACGGCCGTGATGTGAGCTGGTGTTGTCTAGGAACCTAAGGGAAAAGTGAACTGCATAAAAAATATTATCCCTCTTAAACGACTACACACAAATTGCACTAATTCGATCTGCCTTACAGTTTTTGTGTGTCAGAATTGAACGTTTGCAAGTAGCTTTTAACGGAATTCTAGCTCAGAACCTCCCGAAATGTAGACTTAATCTACACAACAACTGCATCACGTATATAACGTCTAAATAACTAACGGAAATAAAATTTAGTTTAAAAAATAAAGTATTCACGTCATGGGCTCATAGAGGTTGTACAACTCCAAGTCTCGATAGGTTACTGTAGTGTGAAACTTCTGTATATGTCATTTCTCGCTGCTCGTACTTGCTTTTCCGATCGTCTGCCATGAAAGTTTACAAACTTAGTTATATTCTTACTAGCAGTCCCCCGCGGCTTTGCTCGCGAGTATTATTCGTAACTGATAATATTTACTTTAATTTAAAAACGTCTTTGTACACAAGATTGGTACTTCAGTCATCAAATGTTAATGTCCAAGCGGCTAGTTGAACTAATTCTGCAGCAGAATAAGTAGCTATAGCTTTCCACGCGAAAAACAGTTAAGTTTGTCCCTGCCACTAACAGTGACTTCGCCTGGGCCTTATTTATAGACCGGCCTATTTACGTTGTGGGGTAATTACAGACACCTAAGGTATGAGGTTAATCGAATGAGAAACATCTGTTTACCCTGTGCACAACCATTGGTGACGGTGCCCTCAATTATATATTTTCAAAATATTCACTTTAACTTTATTGACATTACAAAGTTTCAGAGGGTAAAGGTTTCGCGGAAACGTATTTGGTGCCCCAAACCTGAGATTAGTGAGATGATATATCGTCGGTTTGCTGCCAAAAGTGACAAAGTCAAAATGAGATAAAATTATAAAAATTCTAGGAATATGTATATGTTGTTCACGAACAATTGCCCAAGTTTAAAGTCTATTCGTCGTTTCGTACTGTTGTGTCACGTTATAGTAACATGCCAAATTTTTGTTAATATCTACAATTTAATACTGTTTTTAAACGAAATAGCATTTATGACTTAATTACTTTTGGCAGTATACCGACGATACGTCAGCTGATATTTTAGACGAACCTAAGTGGAAAGTGAACTGCAATTTTACCCCTTTTAAAGACTACATGTAAATTGCACTAATTCGATCTGCCTTGTAGTTTTTGTGTGTCAGAATTGAACGTTCGCACGCAGCTTTTAACGGAATTCGAGCCCAGAACCTCCCGGAATTTAGACCTGAGTAACAAACAACTGTGTCACGTAACGTCGAAATAATTCATGAAAATAAAATTTATTAAAAAAATAAAATATCTGTGTCCTGGGCTCATAGAGGTTGTACAACACCACGTCTCGATAGGTTACTGTAGTCAAACTCCTGTATAGGTTGTTTCTCGCTGCTCGTTCCTGCTTTTCGGATCGTCTGCCTTGATTATTGACTAACTAAGTTTTATTCTTAATAATCACGTTTCTTATAAAGAAAAAAAATTACATACATATTTTTTTTTTAATATTTACGAGAACGTCACTCTGACGCGAACAACACCTCAATATCGCTACTGGTTAGATATAATCGTGGGTTAATGGAAAACAAATTTTGTGCTTTTTCATCCTTTTGGGTGTCGAATTTCGAAATATTTTAAACTTACATCTTAGACATTTGTATAAGTATCCAACTGAAGTGTAAATCACATTGCTAGCCCGTTCAGTCGAATCAAAATCGACCATTCACTAAAAAAAACACATATCACCCGTGCACAGTATTGAGAAATCGAATTTCGAAAAATCTGAAAACTGTTTTGCGGTAATTTCTGTAATCATTATCCTGAAGCAAAAATTAATTGTATATCTCGACGGGTTCGATAGGTATCGAGGATTTATCTAAAACAAGTTCAAGGTCTTTTCACCACTTAAGAGAGTAAATTTCGAAAAACCCTTGAATCACGTTTTAGAATACTTTATTGGTATCTCGTGGACGTAAAAAACACAACATTAGCCCGCTGGGTTATAGATATATAGACGATTAATTGAAAACGCTTTTCACCACTTTTTACCCCTTTTCACGTCCTAAGGTGGCGAATTTCGAAAATTCCTGAAATTACTTTTTAGGTATTTGAGTAAGTATCAATCCTAAACAAAAATCACGTCTCTATATAAAAAAATCTATGGGATCGATATATATCGAATGTGAGTCGAAAACTCATATTACCCCATTTTTAACCAGTTTAAGGCCGAATTCGGAAAATATATTTTAAATGGTACTTGGGATACTTACAAAAGCACCAATTTAAAGCAAAGAGTACTTCGATATCTCGATTGATTCGATAGATATGGAATGATAATCGAAAACACATTTCACGTA